>JAODAL010020250.1:0-69962 GCA_025379985.1 Phyllomedusa bahiana | reverse complement strand
CCCTTTTTCCCAGAGGTTTTTGCCCCATGTAGCGCCTGTCCCTCGCGGGCCCCTTTTATCAATAAAAAGCACATTCGTTCACCCAAAAATTTCCCCCCAAAAAAGGTTGGGGGGGACTTCGTTCCAAAACCGAATTTTCCCTTTAAAAATTTTTAAAAGAATTCCACTTCGTTAGAATCGATTCCCCCAAACTTATTTGAAATATTTTTTTAAAAAGCTGTCCCTTTTATGAAAAAAAAAACAGGAGATTAATTTAGTATTAGAGTGTCTTTATTTCAGTGGTTAATGAGACTGCATGTGTTTGCTTAGATATAAAAAAAAATCTACTTTTACCCATATGAATATAAGGTATGTATTTAAAAAAATATGTAAAGTGTTTTTATCTTTTCCCAATAAATGAAAAAAAGTAACACAAAAAGGGAATTGGTGACAAGAATTGTCATTCCTGTTTTGTTCATGTGTCTGGTAGTTTTAAAAAAGGGAATTTAAATAACGTTCAAACAAAAACCCCAGTTCCCCAAAGCATTAAATTTTGCTTTTTATCAGGCCCTTTGGGAACCTGCTCCATTATGTCCTATGAATTTTAATGTATGGTTGCTGGTTATCTTGTTTTATAAGAACTAGTAATTTATTGAATAACTGAGATAGCTGTCCACTGATGTACAGCGTTAGGAATATTCATATAAGAAAATAAATGTTTATACATCTTTTTTTTTTAATTTTCCGGGCCATTACGTTTAAAAATCTATCCCTTAGATCATAAAAGAAACAAAAAACCCAAAACGATTCAGTGGATAAAGAATAGGTCATGGGCATCGCTAGGCCTTTTTATCCAAGGCCTGTGCCCTGGATGAAAGGGCTGTTGCCCCGAACCCTGTAGAAAATGGTTGGACCCCCCAAACCCCCCCCCCCCGGGGAGCCCTCCTCTATAGGGACCCACATCCGTAGGCTTCAGGCCTACGGAAGACAGAAGCGGCGCAGTATAGTGATGTCTTCACGGAGGTTTTGATGACTTTATGCATTTGGTCGCCCATGCAGGATCAAGGCTTTAAAGGGCCAAACTGATGACGGGGTACAGGGACTTTTTTTTTTTTTTTTTTAACTTACATTAAAGAGTAGGGCTTAATGGGGGTGGGGAGGTTCTACCTAACTGGGGATATATATGTACTAAATGGAGGGCTGTTTAATCCCTACCTTTAAATTTGGGGGCCTTTTATAAACACCCACCTTTAACAGGGGCACATCTACAAAATGAGGGGCTGTATTAAAACCTTTAAATGGGGGGGGGATATACCTAATACCTAATAGGTGGGGTTTTATTACAGGGCTGTGGGTGGAGTCGTGGAGGCGGAGTCGGTGGTATTTTGCAGGAGTCGGTTTGGGTCGGGCAAAAAAATGGCATACTCCGACTCCCAAAATATATAATAAGTTTGGGCCAGTTAGTTCGATGCAAAAAAGGGAAGAGGAATTGGGGCCAGGGCAGTGCTTGGGTATCCCATATCTTCAGCCCCCAAAAACATTTAGGAGTGTAATTGTTGGGCATGGAGCAAAGGCCCAAAGGGTGCCCCGGGGAGAAAATTCCCCATCCCCGGGAAAAAGGGGTTCAGCAAAAGTTTTACCCTTTTTTTCAAAAAAAGTAGTTCAAAACCCTTCAAAAAATGGGCTGTGGCTGAGCAATTCCCTTTTTACCCTGGAAAAATTTTTAGAGATGGGTTTCCCCTGTGGTTTTTGTTTTGCCCCCCCAAACCCAAATTTTGTGTAGAGAGGCCGGTTTTTCTAGCCTGGAAAATGAGATCGGGTTTTGAGGTCCGTTGGGGAGGTTTGATGGGGGGCAATACTATTTCTAAAACAAATTTTAGGGAAATCCACAAAAAATTCTGCAGTTTTTTTTGAAAAATTTACATTTTTTGTGTTCTAATAGTCATACCCAAAAAAATTATATTTGACACTGACAAGCAACAATGGTAACAGTGGTTTGAACTTGTGACTTTCAGGTTCCATATCTCACCCTCCACTACAGCTTTGTACATGAGGCTACTGTATTTTATATTCAGTCCATCTTACATCTTATAAAAAAAATTTGACTTGCAAGTATTTAGCATTTGCTTAGTTACAGTTTTGCTCCTAAAAATCAAAGTGTTAACTTGTATTATTTTGTTAGTATTTGGGAAATCCACTCCCCCCACAATCTGATCCCAGGTCTCTTCTACACATTCCCACTGTTGGTGCAGATTGGACTTGGATACAAATACAGCTTTTTCTTCAACTCTACCCACAAGTGTTCAAAAGATCAAAATATTGTTACCCTTTTGCTTTTAAGTGTCTGTTCTTCCTAAATAGCTTGATTATTGTATCATAAGGTGATAAGCAGCCTGGGTGTTACTATTTTACTACAGTAAAGTTATCACTTAAAAAATGCGCCATGTATGAGGGAGTCAGTCGGAGTCGGAGTCGGGAGTCGGAGTCGGAGTTTTGAGACTCCACAGCCCTGGTTGTATACCTACCTAAAAAAGCCCAAAAACAAGCATTCCTTTTTTGATTTTTGGTGGTGCTGCTTTTTTTGCTTCTGTACCTAAAAAAAAGCCTATACATCGACCTTATAGGATGGGGGAATATACCTACCTACCTACCTACTTTACTCTACAAAGGATCCAAAATCTACCTTTTCACTAAATGAGGTTAAATATCTACCTAATGAGGGGCTCTATGAGTACCTTCTTATCCCTGTGGGTCTACTTACCGGGTTCCTAATTAGGTAGTCCTAGTTTACCTTATCCAATTGCGTGGGAGGCAACCTATCTATTTACTTTATAAAGGGGCTTACCTGCCTAAGTGGGTCTACTTACCTAAAAGGGGTATCTACCTATCTGCCTACCTAATTCTTGTAGGTGTACCCTACTGTATGAGTGTGCATCTGTGCGGTGTTTTGCGCCTACTAATGATGACACAAAATACCCAAAACTCTGAGACTCACAAACAGGGAGCGCCCTCAAAAAGCTGTTTGGAGGTGCTATTACTCTTCGGGACACAGGGTGTCTCATATAATTACGATTTGGGATGTTATGTATGGGAAGTCTCTTTGTACCAGTGGTGCCATCATCGGCACTCGGGTACTGAGAGCCAGCCCGGAAAATTAGGGAAATTTAAGACGTTATGTTGTGGTAAATAATTCTGCAGACAGAGAGTTGGGTAGGAGAAGTAGTTGGTGGCGATTCTCGAACTGAATCGATAAGAAAAGGCGGAATGAGAACAACCGTCTTATCTAGGCATTCTCCTGTGAGCTTCTACTTCTGATGAACTGTATTCACTTATATGTCTACAGAGAGCCTGCAATCCCATGTGGTGGCCGCATGTGGTCATGGGCTGGCGGTTTAATTGTATCCTCATGTAATGACTTTATTGGTATTGATAGTTTTGGTACAATGGGCTTCTTTAGTATCTACTTTGATGGTAATACCAGTGGCGGAGAGAAAAAGCTATTTAGTCAGCACAGCCAATTGGTGCAAGTTACTTCCACCCTAAAAAGATAGTGAGGCCCTGAAACATGACATCATAAGGTTCGAAACACCTCATCACTGAGGAGACACAAAACATGAGAAAACAAATCCAGAAACAATCACAGTGTCTCGATTTGGGAAATAATCAAAATTCTGCAAATTATTGAGAAAAATAATTATATGGTCACCCTACAAACAAACAAGAATTCTGGCTCTTACGGAACTCTCTTCTTTAAGAGGCTCCTCTGTCCTCACTCATTACTGTAGTAATGGCATCCTGTTTAGAACTTGTTATCCAGTATAAAAAGACACCTGTCCACAACCTTAAAACAGTCACAGCCTCCCAAACTCTCACTATTGTTAGACGCGACCAAAGAGCTGTCCAAAAGACTACTGTATGTATGCGGAGATATTTGCCTCCATGAAACTTGTGCTGTTATTTCGCTCACTGTAGACTATTATTTAAACGAGTATTAACCAACTGGCCCCCACCATTATCATACAGTAATGAGATTTATAACATTTTTAGTGCTGATTTCCATTGCACAGTGTAGAAAGCATGTTTGCAGAAAACACTTAAAATACATGAAAGGAACATTTTTTTTATCTGTCTGATATATGGTATGCCATTAGAAAAAATGCTGTGTGGAAGCCCGTCCCCCCCCCCCCCTATTAAAAAAAAAAATATGACACAGATGTTTTAGGTCTCCATACAAAACCCTGGGAGCAGTGGATACTATAGTCACAAGAAAGAACGGGAGATTCCTACCACAAAAATGGAATGAAGTGTGAGTAAAAGGAAGGGGGTGATTAAAGGTAAGATTTAGTCGATCAGAACAAACATAGATAAATAATTTCGGCCCAAGTGAGTATTGCACAATTGTAAGTATTTATATGGGTCTCCCCAAGAGTACTAGAAATTCTAGTTAGAGAACATCTTACATATGCTTGGTCTACTGTAAAGATCCATACCTGTAAAATAGAATGAAAAGTCTACTTAAACACAGTTTCGGGTATTGTACATATCAACCAACTACATCCTAGGTTTCATCTTCCCATAGCTTATTTTAAAATTAAAGCTTTATTTTTTTCCGCAATTATTTTTATTTTTCCCAAAGGTAATTGGAAATGGGGTCTATTCTGATGAGTAAGTTTAAGGTTTTTTTTCAAGAAAGAAAAAAGATTAATTCAAACAAGGAAATGGTAAAAGAGACATTACTTATAATTGGCTTCAAAGATCTTGTGCCATACAGAGACTGGCTGCAGAGGACACATGGGAATATAATGGAGTAGCAGGGGACCTATCAGGTGAGCAATGTTTCTTTAGTTACTTTAGGTAATTTCCTTGCTTTGTTAAAGGGGTTTCCCATCTAGCTGAACTTCCTGTTCAGGCTGTGGGCAGTTCTACAGCACTGACTGACTTTTCAGCTTTGCTTTTTCAAGCCAAGTCTGTTATCGAGACACTGGAGATGGAAGGGTTTTAACAGCAAAGAACATAAGGCGACATGTATGAACGAGGCTGCTCCAGTTCTCTGGCGTAGTTTAAGCCAAAAAACTGTCGGAGCCCTATTTTATAGGTGTATGAACAGTCATTCACCAAAACTCTGTCAACATCTCGCTCACCACGACACAACTACTTTACGAATGTGCTAAAAAATGCACCCAAAGAGTGACAAAAGCGTATTGGCGCAAACTGTATGAATGCCAATCCAATTACCATGAGCTGAGACAAATTTATGCCACATAAACACACTTATCTCATACATCCAATCAGATTGTGCACTATTAATTACAGACATAGAATTGCCCAGGTCGCAGGCAGGGTTTCATACCATGTTGCCAAAGATTGACAACCTCTAAAGGAATAAAAGATTTCTGAGCGTTAGTAAAGAAAGAACAAACACAGCCTCACTGTCTGCTACTTAAAAGCGCACAGCAGGAGTAATGTCCAACCATCATGCGCGACCACACGCGCTGCTAACACACACCAGAGAGAGCTCGTTTCGCTAGCCTAGGAACACAAGTGTATTCATTATTATTCAATCAACATAATTATACAGCACCATTGATTCCATCGTCCTTTACATTCGAGGGGGTTACATACCATAACATAAGATCAACACTAGTACAGTTATAAGGGAATAGATGACAATGCATGACAAGGGAGAGAGAAGGCTCACCCTAACCCGCTAGCGTGCTGTACAATCTACAAGCTCCTGAGTGCATGTAGACACTGCAGATTAGACAACCTAACTAGCGAAATTGAAGCGATAATAAGAATAGCAATATAAATTGGACAAAAAACTTATTTTACAACTTATGTCATATTTTTACAGCTTATTCATGTCATGGGAAAACCCTTTTAAATTGGTTTAAGCCTGGCCAAAACCTGTGCAAAAGAAGTGGTACCTGTTGTGCAATATGATAAAATAACGCTTTAGACAAATTGACAAATATGTCTCTATCATCTGTGAAACAATATTTAAGAAGTCTAGATAGAACAATAGGTACATTGAGAGGAAGATGGACATCATAGATCTGTCTATAATTTAATCCCAACCACGTGTTTTCCGACCACTCGAGAAAGAAAAGTCCCACACTAACAGAAAATGTTATACGATAAGCAGAAATAATGGACATATATAAACCCAGGGAATAAAAAAAATATTAGAAAAAAACTCGAACGGAGCGAAAACGCAAAACTCCAAGCTTTTGAATCCACTCCATTTGAAAGTGAACCTGACACAGAAATGAGGAACTTGATGAGGTGCAAGGACAGGCTTTGCATATTAGTGGCCGACTGTAGTAAACTAAACACCTCACTATTTGAATATTTTTCCAGTATTTGAAACTTTTTGTCCCCAAGTAGTACTGCGTGGGAGCCGCAGACATGGTGTCAGTAATATTGTATAGTGCGGACACACTACAAAACAGTGTCTTGGGCCCCAGCCGCTCCCAATCGAAAAAAATAGTGGCATAATAGGCAGTGGATGTCTCAGCAAAGGAGTACCACACATAAATTGCAATTACTGACCACCTGTATTTTCGTTTTTGTTATCAATATGCAATTATAATACCAACGAACCACCTCCTCGTCATATAATGAAGGTGATGAGCAGTGGTTGTCCTACCAGTATTTTTGCGCGAATTTGGAGTGCAGTCTCCCAATTTATTGTAACTGGTTCGCTCTTTTCTAGCATACTTTGATCGAATAAGTGTCGAATTTAATGTGCAGTCTCAAGTTGGTCCCTAAGCGGTGGGGTGTGTGAGGCTTACACTGCTTATTCATCACCTGTTTATTTTTCCTACAAAGCATAGGTGGCTGAGGCTGTCTGTGAGCACATCGCTCTACAGTTCAGCAATTTGAGCTGTAACGTAGAGCCTTGTTTCAGTTTAAACTTTTATTCTATTAGTCCCAAAAACTGGAGTAGATTACGTGAGATAGCTTGATCGCTTTTTATCAATCCGAACAGCAACCCATCTTACTTGCTTTACTAATGTATATACTGTATATAACAGGCAGCCTATTAGACTCTGTCTCTGACAGAGCCTAATGGCTCTTCTATATAGCAGACCCAGAGGTCAGTATTTGGCCTCAGGATGTCATGGCAACCATGGGCCGTTACGCTGCGTAGTGCGTTGGCAAGGGAAGCACATGGCGAGACAAAGTGACAGCGCCCCCGAGTCCCTCTGGTTAGACACTAGATCAACCATGATGCTATGTCTGCAGCATCTAGGGAGTTCAAATAGACTGGATTAGGAATAGCTTCTTCTTTCTCAGCAGCTGTAGCAAGAGCCTGGCTGTACATTACAATGCAAAGGTATCTGTGGCACACCAAATGTGGAAAGATGAATTAAATATTTATTGCAAATATATGACAGTTGGGTCATTCATATTTGCTCTCCTTTGATATGGGCAATATATAAGTTGAAATATCATAGCAACTCCAGGTCGGACGTAATGGTAAATTACTGGGGGTCTGGAGTAATGGTAAATGATAATGGCAGTTGCAATGAGAGTAAAGGTGAGCAAAGACACGTATATGCGCCGTGAATAATGAATGTCTATGCCCCCCCACCCCCACACCCGAGCACCACGGCAGAATTCTGCGGGCGCGAAATACGTCCACGCACTATCTTGACCGATGCTGAAAACCTGCCATATAATTCTGCTAAATTTATTATCTCTACCTTTCACACACACTGTTATTCCTGATTCAGATGTATATTACCAATAAAAGAGTAGTTACTAAAGTGAACCTTCACGGATACCGAGCATATATTGCTGTTTCAGGTTATCTTGAGCCCAAAGCATTTGAACATTTGAACACCTGTTTCCATCATATTTACCTATTCATTTTAAATATTTGTCTGAATTGTTAACAAATCCATAAGTTTAAACAGTAATGCATAAACAAGCTGTTTCAACAGGATGCAAAACCATGATTCGTACCTAGCCTTAATGGATGCAGTTTGTGTAGTTGCAGACTAAAGGATTTTGCTATTGTCTACAGGAATCATTGTGCATTGTCCATTTATAAAGCAATTATTAAAAAGCAAATATAAATTTCAGTGAACATACAAATCAATATTTCATAGATTGTCTGCTAAAACTCTTGTAATCGAACATTTGGCAAGCAACCAGTCATTTAAACAAAAAGACTATAAAGATAATAAATGATCTCAAAAACTTATAAAACAAGGATGTTGCTAACATGTGAATTAGGAGAGTAGCTGGATTTCAGTGATTTAGAGAGAAATGCTCATGCACACAGTGCTAGTTTTAGACAAATTATACGCCCTAGAGTAAATTTACAAGGACCACGACTAACAAATCTGAAATTTTTTGTACCACGAACACAATCACAAATTAGATCAGATCTGCGAAAAGGCATTGTAGCAGAGTTTTTGTCAAATAGTCGCCTCTTCAGCCCACTTCCAAGGCGATTGCTGGAGTCAACAACATGGTCCACAGACTCTCAGAGTATGTCCCTCTGGTAAAACATACACACAGTTGAGTCACATTAGTTTGAACACAGGCTTATATCCAGGATAACCACCATGTGCCAGCATGACAACAGCCTAGACAGTGCCGGATCGACTCTTTTAAAACCTCCTTACGACATTTGCCCGTACTCATCTAACGGCCAAATGTCGGGTAGGTGGTTCCCTGCAACATCTGCCGTCATTAGTAACGTCAACGCCAATCTTGCGCGCTTACAAGCGCGAACGCGCAAGTATCGCGGCAAAGAAACCAAGCCGTAGCGTATTTGGGCCCCGCTGGGCATCATGCCAGCATCCCCCACACGCCGCAGTCTGCGCGTCCGTCCGCCGGGTATTAACCCCCCGATGTCGCGACATCGATGTCGCGGGACATCCGCGGCTAAGCGTGCCGCAGATTGATCTCCTGCGCCGCCGAACCTCTCGTGCAGACTAACGGCGCTGCGCTCCGTTACACGGTCTCCTACAGACAGCCCGGACTGCAGAACGACAGCATTCGGCAGTTGTCTGTGACGTCACAGATGGCCCACAATGCATTGTTGAGGCAGCGTGACAGACACATGTTGCCAGAGAGACCCGAGGATACAGCATATACCAGCAGTAGATGCCTGATTTTTCCCCTATTGCATTGAATGATCTTACGTCGTTCATTGCAACTATCCCCCCTGGTGGGAAAGGTATTCTAAAAAGTATCGAGAAAAGTATAAAAACAAAAGTGTACAAACAAAGCGAGTCTAAAACTCAAACACAATAAATAAAACTCAAAAACACGGGTCACATCGCCTCTTTTTCCCTTTACAAACGCCAATCGTCCCTAAAAAAGATCAAAAATAAATAAAAAGTACCCATAATTTGGTATCGCCGCGTGCGTAGCGACCCCACTCTATAAATCTGTCTCATGTTAATTACACAAGCCGTACGTGTGAACGCCGTGTAAACAAAAACCCACAAAACAACAATCACAGAATATGCGATTTTGATTCATGCCGCAGCACATACAAATGGAGCTAAAAACAGTAACATCAAAAACCATATCAAACATCAAAGTGATGCCAATTAAGACCGGTCCTAGTTCATCCCCGCAAAAAAAAAAAGAACAGTCTCCTTACATACAGCCTCACGTATACGAAAAATTAAAAAGCTTCTGGCTATTAGAAGAATAGCGATGCTAAATATTTTTTTAACACAATAAAAAACTACACTATTTATTCTCTTCAAAAAAATTGTGCATTGCAAATAAAAAACTACATAAAATTGGTATCACCGTAATTGTCTCACCACAAGAGTAAAAACTAATTTGTCACGGATACTGTCACGGTGAACGCTATTAAAAATAAAACTAAAAAACACTGCTAGGATTAGCAGTAATTCTCTTCACCACTACGAACCTCACCAAACAACAGATTCTTAACGCGATCATAAAGTACCTTGTCCCCCCAAAATATTACCAATAAAAACGCAACTCAGCCGCAAAAAAAAAGTCCTATTACAGCTCCAAAACAGGAAAAATAAAAAAAAGTACTATTGCTCTCCTCAGACCTGCCGGTGAATGCACAAAACGTGTATTCCTTACAAAATAAAATCGTGTTTTTTATTGTGTAAAAGCCATGTAATAACTAAACAACAAAATATACAAATGTGGTAATCGGCTGTAAGTTCGTATCAACCTGCTGAGTAAAAACTAGTCATGTCAATTTATACCGCACAGCTGACCGCTGTAATAAAACATTAAAAAATAAAAACACTACCAGAATTCTGCTGTTTCTTTTATACAACAAATGCATCTACAAAAACCATTAATACAAAGTGTTCAAAGCATCATATGCCCCCCGTAATGTATCAACAATAAAAACATGCAACTCATCAGCGTAAAAAACATGTCCCACACAGCTGACCCATATCAACATAAAATTACAGAAAGCGCTATGGCTGTCAGCAATACCACAACTTACAAAACGCACTTTTTATAAAACTCGCCTTCTATTGATGATAAAAGCAATAAACATACAAAAACTCCTATAAAAGAATTATATCATTGTAATCTTCGTACCGGACCCCCCATAGAAAGTTACATCCCGTCATTTATGCCGTATGGCGAATACTGTAAAATATGAATCCCAAACAACACTGGCGGGAACTGACGGTTTTCCCCCCTCCATTCTCCATGGCCCGCGGATCAAAAACAAAAAAAACAACGGAACACTGTGCGCTCCAAAATGCAAACAACACCCTTAGGTGAGAGGCCCCTGAGGCGCGCCGTATGAATCCAAAAGGGAGCAACTCTGGACGGTTTCACCTGTTATAGAACTTTGGGGGCATTGGAAGATGCGACATGGCCCCCTACCAAATATCTGTGAGCGCCAAACACGCCAAATAGCACTCCCTCCCTTGTACCCGATACCCTGCATGCGCCAAACAGGCAGTTTAACACCACACATGTAGGGTATTGCCGAACTTCGCGAAGAAACTGCTTAACAACAATTTTGGGGCTTTCTTTTTTCCATAGATTCCTTTGTAAACATTGAAACATTCCTTTTCAGCTAAAAGTTGCAGATTACTTGGAACAAGAACTATAATTTTTTTATTTTCAGACAGCGATCGCTAACAAAAATTGTGAAACGCTGTGGGGTAGATATACTCACTACACCTTTTGCTGTATATATTCCGTAAGGGGTTGAGTTTCCAATATGGGGTCGTTTATTCTAGGGGTATTTATACGTTTTGGAACCTAGGCGAGTGTCCAGCAAACCTAAATGACACCCTTAAATAAAATGTAATGAAAGATGAGGCCCCAGAGTCCATAGTGCTTATCCTACCCTCCTATTCCTGGGGAGTTTTGTCTGGTTGATCCAAAATAATGCAACATAGAGGGCCACATATAGGGGATAGTCTCTGAAAACGGCAGAATCTGGGGAATCAATATTACTTCTGCATCTTTCGCCGATCACATTTACCATATTCTTTTCAATAGAATGCATAAATAATGAACAATCTAGCAAAAAAAGTGAAACATTTCTTGAAAATCACTACTACCCTTTGCCTTAAATTTACTGAGTGAAACACCTAATGCGTGTAATAAACACTTTCTAAATCTGTTTTGATACTTTAAGGGAGTGTAGTTTTTTTAGATGAGCGGTCATTTTTTGGGGGTATCTAACATACCAGGTAAATCAAAGTCTCACGTTAGAACTGGACTTGTCCCTAAAAAATCATTATAGTTGCAACAATTTTCTTGAAAATTTGAAAATTACTACTAAATTTATAAGCCCAGCCCTAAATGTCTACAAAAAAAACAAGACATTTAAAAGAATTGAGATGCCAATCTACAGCAGTACATATGGTAGATGCTAGTTATACACTAATTTTCGAGTCGGAAAAAACTATCTGTCTTACATAGCGCAGAAATTTTTGAAGTTTGAAATTGGTAAATTTTTTTCACATTTTTTTCACACAATACATTTGATATTTACTTCATCATAAATAAACTATCATTTTTCTTGACCAAAATTCTCTTACTATCTTAATGCACAATGTGTCACGCGGAAAAGCAATCTCTGATACACATTGATAAGGTTAAATGTCAAAAGTTATTCCTCACATACAGTGACAACATGCCAGATTTCAAACAATAGGGCTCTGTCAGAGAGGCCAAAACTGGCTCCGGCGTAAGTGGTTAAGGATCCTGGTAGGTTGTCTCACAGCATCTATATACATACTCACTGCGGTGCATACCACAGGCTTCTAAAAGCGATGCAATACAATGCAAACCACTGTGCGATCAAGTGGTTCCCCTACAGTTGCAAAGAAAGTCCCTTGGTGCGACGTAGTGGGCAGGGGATCCAATGAAGATTTGATGGTCATAATGGCTTTTTGCGTAACCATACTTGGACTTTTCTATTTGTGTATCATTTTTGTTTGTCCTGTTTGGAAACCACTTCCAATCTGCCCCAGAGAATAATACATGTATGTTATTTACAAGACTTTAAGTGAGTGGATTTATATACAATTCAGTTCACAGTATCTTTCACATTCCCCAGACCAAAAACCATGCCCTGAGTTGTTGTCACGGCGCTCGCCGCCGACGAGCTCGCTGCGGCCGTCCCCGCCTGCTCTTTTCCACGGGGCTCCCGGCACGGGTCTGCCCAAATAGCGGGCTTGCCGCTCGCAGCCGTGGTCCTTCTGCCTCAGGGCAGGAAACCCTGTAACATACCAGTCCCCCGCTCCTGTCCTCTCGGCGCGACACAACCACCGTGCCAGAGCCCAGGGTACGTTGCGCTTCAAGTGCGTGCGTGCCGACGAGCGTGGCCACTGGATTCTCTAAAGGGCCCAGCAGGCGCGGCACGTTAATTGATTATTGACGGCCGCTGGAGTTCTATATAACATGTATAACACCCCTAGTCACTCTCTGCCATGTATGTTGGTCGTGCTTACCTATGCTCCTACAGAGATGTGATTTGCTTTTCCGCCGAATTACACCTTGTACCAAGTATCCGTAGATTACGTTTCCAGACCTTGCCTGTTTGCTCGCCTCGCCCTGACCGTCATGCCTGTCTCTGACGAACGAACCACTGCCGTCCTGCCCACAGACGCTTCTGCCTGTCCCGGACTTCACGTCTCTGGATAACGGATTCTGTACCTACATCTGCTTACCCCCGGGCCCGCTATCGTCGCAAGCCAAGCCACACCAGGGTCTAACAACCTGGTAACCTCAACACCGGCGCCAGCAAGTCCCATCCCGCTTTGGCCCGGCTCAGGTGCAAAACCGCGGGGCTACTTAGACTTCCATTCCCTTGGCGTGGCTTCTTGCTATCATCGCTTGCGTTCTGGCTCCCAGCGAAATCCACCAACCCGTTCACTTTGTTTTTCTAGCAATGAGGTTCAGGGTTTCTTTGATATTTCTCACTTGACATACCAAATCCATGTGATCTTGATAAAGAAAGAACAACTATACTCATCAAAGAAGCCAGACTTTTCATCATGATGGGCGCAATTCCAATACCATTGTGGAAATTGGTGCATTTTCTGTGGATGCAACTTTGTTAACAGAGTTTCAATCTGTTTGCTGCAGAGGCCCATACGCAGTAGGGTTCACTAAACTGTTGTTTTAGTCATATGTCTGGTAGCCCCATCTTTCATTTTGGCGGTGAGCTGCTCCACTGTAGTGGCTTGGTCCGCCCTTGTGCACCTTTGTAGACGATATTCACCTCTCACATCAATGGCAGATTGCGCTCTGCAGGTAACCTAGCAGCACACTAACAGTTCACAACCTGCGTACTTTTAGAAATACTTATACCTTTGGCCTTAAAGTCAATAATCATCACTTTTTGTCATTCTGATACATTGCAACAAAGGATACTTGTACAGACAGCCTATTGTACATCTGCTGCTAACGTTAAAAGTAGAAATTTGTCACCACTGTACACAGCATTCTCGTTTTGGTAGCATGGCATGGATTATATTGCTCTGTCTAGAAGGATTGTGTTCTGATTCCACTCTGGAGTCCTAAATTACTCCCTGTAATTTCTTGCGTTTCTTGCGCCAAACATCTTGCTACATCTGTCTTATTAAGTTCTTCTAGTTCTTGGTTTCTGTATCCTAATGTTTCTTCTTCTAGTTTCTGTCTCAGTGTCCTTGATCTGTCTAACATTTTTTCTGACTGATAGGCCTGCCTAGTGACAGTTTGGTGGTTTACGTGGATATTACAGATGGACAATTTTCAGAGATAGAGAAATGGTCTGTGGGAGATGGTGTTAGGGTTACTGTTAGGAATAGGTTCATAGAGAGATTAAATGAGCGCAGATAGGGACTTCAAGCGTTCATATGGTTCTATCTTGTTCATATCCACTTCGGGGGGGAAGGCGGGTGGCGGGGGGGGGGGGGCGGGGGGGGAAGAGTGGGGGTTGTGGGGTGGGTAGGAGCCGGGAGGAGGGGCAGGGGGGGGGGGGGGGGAGTTCTCATCCCCATATCTCTGTCGAGCCATTTATAAGCTTGTCCAATCTGCAAGTTCTATGATCTAATGGTGAATCCCTGTTTAGTTTTGTATTTGACATATACTTCATAATATTATTCCCTATGACTGCTTGGTATGGGCTACCTATTCGGCTCTAACTTATAAGTCCTTGGGTGACTAGCTGAATCCGGGAGCCATTAATAAGCGAATCAACGCGGCGAAAGGCATCTGTTATAGGTGAAACTTTTTTTGGAAAATAATTTTTTTTAATACCATCCTGTGAATGATTGTCCAATTCTACTTTACTTTTAGCATTCACTATTTCAGTATGCATAGCAGCTATATGTTGTCTATGTGGATGTGCTGTGAAGATTTTCTTATTGTAAGGGTATGTTCACACAGTGAATTTGGATACTGATTCTGGGGGTGGGTTCAGCACGGAATCTTCCTCGGAATCAGCGTCAAATACGACGGTAAACTGATAAACATTATTCCCTGTAACGATGGCGATGACAGCGATGTCAAAAGGCACTGACCCGTTGATCGTTCGTAAGTGGCGGATCCTCTGGGCCGCCGCAAGCGTAGATGGTGATAGTCACGGTGGTAGCTGATGTGCACGGGACACCGGACAGTGCATCTGTTTAAAAATATAGTGTTCATACATGTCGCCCTTTAACTAGACCAGGAATCCTCAAACTGCGGTCCTCCAGCTGTTGGGAAACTACAACTCCCATCATGCATTTATTTAAGCTATCACAGTGCGAATGATGGGAGTTGTAGTTTCCCAACAGTTTCTCAACAGCTGGAGGGCCGCATTTTGAGGATGCCTGGACTAGACATTCTTACCATGCACCACATCTATTATAGTGTTGATAACTTTGGTTCAGGTTTAGAATGTCTAGTCTAACTAACTGGTGCAATTGCCTTGAAAAATGTACCCCAGTATCTTAATAATAAATGACAACCGCCCCTTGATATTTAATGGCCTGGCATTTAACTTTGCATGGAAATTCTAATATGGCCATACAGAGTACGCAGTTGTACGCTAATTTTGCAGCTGTCGAAGCAAAGAGTTCGCCATCCCTGCCTTCCAGATCATTGTAAACACAGTGCTCAATTAGCGCTGTATGTATAGATAGACATGACGCCTCCCAGCTTCCTGCCCCACTCAGAGCTGGTTGCTGTATTTCCCCTTTAATTCAGCGCTATTTACTGAAAATCGGCAACCAATCACAGCACAGCTCTTATTCTTCAAGAGCACTAGAACAGATGATAGCTGTGCTGTAATTGGTTGTATGAGAAACAGACAGTTTGTGTGTTTGACAGTTCTTTCTTGTTATGTGTGAATGCATCTATACACACTTAGGGCTCGTCCCCGCTGCAGCGTTTTTAGTCAGTTTTACAGATGGTTTTCCGATGTGAAAATCGTCTGTAAACCGACTGTCAACCTTTGATGCATTGATTTAAATAGAAAATCTGTGCAGTAGTCCGCACTGCACGGATTTTCCACTGCATGGTTTTTTACACTGCCGGCGTAGCGAAAAGCTTAGAACATGTTAATTCTTCCCCCCGGTTTTAGGGCAAAACATGAACATATGCGTGTGAAAGGGGTTGGTCTGAATTCGCAAACCACAGACAAATGCCATCCCCCCTATGTGCCAAAAAAAGACAAAACACTGGTCGTAAAATCCAACCGGTACTTTGTCTGTGCCGTGTAAAAGCATCTTTAGGGTACGGTACGTCCATACGGCACTGACAAAATACTGATTAAAGAATCCGACCGGTATTTTATCGTCTTTTGAGCGTTTAAAGAGACGGTTCTGTCTGTGGTTTGCGGATTCGGCTGTTCCCCTAAACATTGAACAGTACATGCTCTAAAACAGGTTGGAAGAATGTGCATGTTCAAACTTCTTTATATTTTTTGGATTTTAAATTAACCCCCAAAATATATGACTGTGTAGATACAGCTCGGATTTTCTACAGGCTATGGGGATGGTTGACAGTCGGTTTTCACATGGTTTTTAAATCCAAAAATTTACTGACAACCCGTATGAAAACCACACTTTGTGGACTTACCCTTAGGCTATTGTTATTAAGTAATGGCTAACGCAGGTTTTTCTTCACTTTCTATGTTTTTCACTGTTTATCACTGTTTTTCTTCCTTTCTATGCATCACAAGACAACTAGATGCTGTGAGCAAAAGAAAATTATGGCTACAGGCTGTTATTCTTGATGCTCCATTTCAAAAGGAATACAGGAAGGAAAATGACAGTAAAGTTTTTATGTCTTTAATGTTTTTATTTATCCTGTAACATACTGACTCTGTCTTACCTGCGCTTTGTTTTTCAGATGCCTGCCACACAATTGATTTCATCATAACAGCTTCAAAAAGGGGTTAAAAAAAACACAATTGGGAATTTGTTTTCTGTAAAAAACTAGAGATTTGAAGCTGCATTGACTGCAATGAATCCTACAAGCAGGGTTGTGCAGCCAGTGAGAATTAGCACAGGTTTCTGAAGCATGCAGGAGATAATCGCCTGTGACTATTTAATCACATATTTTTATTTCAATGATGGATACAAAGTAAAAATATTGTATTGCATGTGGCATATCCTACAAAAAGGTCTACAAAGCTGCAGAGCTTTCTGTATTCTTCACAATCTTTCTGAATTTAAGTTTTTAAAATTTTTATGCAAAGAGAAAAACTAAAAAACCGGGCTCAAAATCACGATGGGAAATAAGCCATTAATAATTTAGAATTTAAATTTTTATTATAAAGAAGGTATTTCTAAGATAAGATAAAGATAAAGGGTTAGCTTTACATTGCAACACGTAGACTGTTGAAAATATTTCTTTTCCAGATCATTCAATCACGTATTAATTTTTTATGGTTGTTACCTTGGCAACCTGAAGACAGATATTCCCATAGTAACAACTGTGTTGGCAACAATAAATACAAAAAGTACTATGAACAATGTACAAGTATTAGAGATTCTGCAGAGGGCTTAAGGCACTGAAAAGGAATGACAAACCATTCTTTTAATAAGAAACAGATACTGTATATCTTCCATAAACCCACATGCTGGGGGCATAACTTGTCTTTACAATTATTGAGTGTTTAATTGATTCTAGCGTGGCTTTTATTTGCCAGAATAGCGATACATTTATGGTATTTAGGAGCAACTTTACTTGTATGTTTATTTTCACCATTTGGTTTGTTTTCTCATAAATTAGATGCAGGTATTAATTTTGCCTCTTCGTTGTCTCAGTTGTATATTTTTCCTGCTTAAATGGGTTCTTCAAGAACTTAACATTGATGACCTGTTCTTGTTGTAGACCATCAATGCTTGGTTCATGGGGCTACAACGATCAGCATATTGAAAGCCTGTGGCAGCTACCAGTGGCATAGCTGGAGGGGCAGGGCAAAGTGGGTGGGCTGCCTTGGGAAGAACTTTTTTTTAGTAAGCATGGCATGAATGCTTTATTCTATGCTGGTCAACTCTCCTGGAATGTCCGGGAGACTCCTGCAAGAAAGAGAGTTGTCTGGGTGCTGTACATTTACAGCTCTTATAAGGTTTTAAGCTGTGCCAACCACATTCACAACAGTAGCCAGCTGTAATATACAGCTCCTGATGCAACTACCAGACTATCATAGCTTGCTCTGTTGAACTCTCTAGATTTCATGGTTAATATTGGCTACAGCCAGGGCCGCCAACAGAAATTTCAGGGCTCCATACAGCTGAAGCGTCTGCCCCCCCCCCCCCGCAAAACCTGCCCACATTGACCCCATTGTCCCGCCCCCACCAACCCCACCCTCACCAACCCCATTGCCCCGTCCCCACCAACTTCACCCCCTCAACCACTACCAACCCCACCCAACAACTCCCACCACACAACCCCAGAAAAAAAACTGCAATTGCGCCATTGTTTTTGGATTTAGTTGGACTTTACAACCTACGTTTTATCCATATTGTGCGTCGGTACGTATACCATTGCCACCAAATAGCACCGGATGATCACCAATATCATGTTACTGATCAAACCAGTATCTTAAGACAAAAGTTGCCAAACAACAACAATAAACAAAGACCAAATAAAAACATCACATCAACATATAACTCAACCATAAAGATGTTTAATAATACCATCATACTTTCATTTAATATAATTCATTACAATAAGACCAATGTTACTGGCATACTGTGACAATATAATGGTAGATACAATTGTAAACAGTGCAGTTACTTTTACTGACTCACATTTGACGTTTGTCTGATGATTCGTTCACATTTCTTTTTCTTCTCTGTCCACTCCAGACTGCAATGATGATTTCTCCCAGCCATCACACATCGCTGCAGTATTCACAACACAAACACCTGAGACTACTCACTTTTTTTAACATGTTCCTACCTGTGCCTGACCCCCATGTACAAACTCACCATCCATATTGCCCCAAATGGTAATAATTACTCCCTTGGTGCCCTGGTAGTTAGCTAGGTAGCCACCCGTAGGTAGGTAGAGGGCTCCCGTAGGTAGGTAGCTGGTAGTAGACAGGTAGGGGTACCCCCATAGGTAAGGTAGCCAGGAAGGTAAGTGGGTAGGTAGCCGGCTAGCCAGGGAGGTAGATTGGTAGCCGGGGAGGTTGGTGGCTAGGTAGCCTGGTAGCCAGGGAGGTAGGTAGCTGGGGAGGTAGGTAACTGGATGGGCAGGTAGGAGCAGCCAGGGAGTTAGGTAGCTGGGTGGGCAGGTAGGATATCTTTTCAGCCCGATATCAGGCACAGCCCTGTTCGCTACATGTTTAAATGTCCCGCACGCCATTATCAGGTGCATTACATAGCACCCACGGCACTTTGTAATCCCCCGATCTTGGGGGGTCGTGGGGGAGGCAGGGCGTACTAAAACCATACGAAGCTATAGATTTATAGCTTCGCTACGGCATTTCTAGGCGCACTACTGCTGGAACAGGTAAACCACTTTCAAAGTGGTATACCTGAGCCAGAAATATCATACAAGCGTAAAAAATGCGCCTGATTTATGACCCGCTGTAGAGCGGGTTCATAAATCAGGCGCACTCTAGGCTATTATTCTTCCTTCCTTCCACATTGTATGATTGTTAAATAATTAATATGCATTTTACTGCATGAAATAAGTATTTGATACAATAGAAAAACAGAACTTAATATTTGGTACGAAAACCTTTGTTTGCAGGTTTCTGTACCAAATATTCAGGTTTCAGGGCTGGGCTACATTGAGTTTCAGCTCCCTCCTAAGATTTTCGATCGGGTTCAGGTCTGGAGTCTGACTATGCCACTCCAGGACCATGAAATGCTTCTTATAGAGCCACTCCTTAGTTGTCCTGGCTGTGCATTTCCGGTCATTGTCCTGCTGGAAGATCCAGCCACAACCCATCTTCAATGCTCTTACTGAGGTTGTTAGCCAAAATCTTACAAAACATGGCCTCATCCATTCTCCCTTCAAAACAGTGCAGTCATAACGTCCCCTTTGTAGAAAAGCACCGCCAAAGTATGATGTTTCCACCCCTTCCTTTACAGTTGGGACAATGTTCTTGGGGTTGTACTCATCCATCTTCTTCCTCAAAACACGGTGAGTGGGGTTGATATCAAAAAGTTCTATTTTGGTCTCATCTGACTACATGACCTTCTCCCATGCCACCTCTGAATCATTTTGGATAGTCAATGGTGAACTTCAAACGGGCCTGGACAGGTGCTGTCATGAGCAGGGGGATCTTGTGTGCCCTGCAGGATTTTAATCCATGACAGCGTAATGTGTTACTAACTGTAATCTTTGAGACTGTGGTTCCATCTCTTTTCAGGTTATTGACCAGGTCCTCCCATGTAGTTCTGGACTGATTCCTGATCTTTCTTGGAATCATCCTTACCCTATAAGGCGAGATCTTACATGGAGCCTCAGACCGAGGAAAATTGTTTTTCTTCCATTCTCTTATAATTGAGTAAACAGTTGTTGCCTTCTCATCAAGCTGCTTGCCTTTTGTCCTGTAGCTCTTTCCAGCCTTGTGCAGGTCTACAATTATGTCCCTGGTGTCCTTAGACAGTTCTTCGGTCTTGGCCATGGTGGAGATAATGGAGTGTGATTGATTAAGTGTGTGGACAGGTGTCTTTTATACAGGTAACAAATTCAATTAATACAGGTAATGACGCAATTAATACAGGTAATGGGTGCAGAGTAGTAGAGCTTCTTTAAGAAAGAAAGATAAACGGGTCTGTGAGAGGCAGAATTCTTGGTGGTTGGTAGGTGATCAAATACTTATTTCATGCAATAAAATACAAATAAATTATTTAGAAATCATACAATGTGATATTCTAGGTTTTTATTTAGAGTCTGTCTCTCACAGTTGAAGTATACCTAGTATAAAGATTACAGACCTCTCCATTCTTTGTAGGTGGGAAAACTTGCAAAATTTCCAGTGTAACGAATTCTTATTTTCCCTATTGTACCTCATTTGATATTTTTTCAAGAGTTTTTCAGTTTTCATCCTGTGATGCTGGGGGGCATGGAGTGTCAGTATTTTTTGTTGGCACAAAAACATATCAGCAGCACTCTGCATATGCATAGACAGTCAAACAATAAATATATTAGCTAATTCAAAATGAATACTTTTTGGATACATGAAAGTTTGAGGTTCTTAGCACACATTTTTTATCAAAATTTTGAGGGCCCATTCACCATTGACAACATAGTTTTGATCAAAAAATGTGTGCTAAGAAACTCAAATGTTCATGTATCCAAAAAGCAGCAGAAATTAATTTTGAAATAACTCATATATTCATTGTTTGACTGTCTCTTGGCATTTGTAGAGTGATGCTGATGCGTTTTTGTGTTTGCAACCATGACAGCATGCACCTACATCATTTCCTTTAAAATAGTTTTTGATGTGCTGATCAATTTTTGTTTTTCAGAATTTTGTGTTTGACACTGGGAATATAATGGACAACCCGCTGAATCGAATAGTAGGACCGTCACCAATAGGTTGTAAGCCAGCATGGTGCACCACATGTAACTGTATGACTGACACCCTAGAGAAGTTTTATCTATGTGCAGGGACATAACTAGAATTTAAAGTGCCCCATAGCAAAATTAATCTAAAAAAGTAGCAATAAATGGTATAAACAATACTGCCATATTGTCTATGTGTTATTGTAACTAGCAGTATGTACAGTTTTCTATGATCTATTATATGTTTGTCTATCATGTCTCTTTTAATCTCTTTCTAAGCAATTAATTAATACAATTTTATTATATTGATTTATTCAGTGTCTTTTCTTAGGTCTTGCACATCTTGTTAGGATATATTTACCATTTTAGGTTTGCCGACACTTTAAGGTGCACAACGTATAGAGGTTTTACCATGCATTGGCGCTACTAGGTTGCTCCCAGCTACAGTGGTTGTGAGCCGACAGTGCATAAGACTAAGGAGGGGAATTTAATACATAGGCATATCATCAGCGAAAAATGGCTGGAAACATATTTTAATATGGTACATGCTGCTATATACGCCTTTGATATTCCTCAAACACCGGGATTCGCTGATAGAATGACGTCATGTCCAAAATGCGCTGAGGCCAAAACTAACCTATACCATGGGCTATGGATGTGCCCACTGGTAAAGACTGGATTGAAGTGGGGATTTGTTGTCATCTATATGGAAGGGTCAGATAACCATGTCGCCAATAGTGTTTTTATTGCATGGGCGGGAAAGAAACGAAAGAGAGACAAACACAAGACAAGGAAACAGTATGCCTGCAATAATAAATATTATCCTTTTGGTCGCAAAAAGATGCTTTTTGACTAAATGGCTGGACCCAACAGTGCCCACGATTGCTATAGTGATAGAACAAACTAAAATATATGCGGTCGCTGACCAAATGTACACAGAACGTCATAACGAGGCAATGGCAAAAAAACTTTTTCAGGAAATGGAGAACATTTCTAGAAAAATTTTACACGCAACATGAAATAAAAAAACTAATAGCTATCTTTCAGTACACTACATGGTTCCTGACAGAAGCTCAAATGGGGTCTCTGGGCCAATTGCAACCATTGAATAATACCCATGTCTTAATGGGGTTCCTTCATCAGATCAGTTTATGTAACTCTTCCCTTGAAGCATCCGATGAAAACGAATGGGAGTCGCAATTGCAATATAGTCCTGGCTGGTTTTGTATTGTTTTTGTTTTAGTTTTGATCTTGTCCACGTTAGACTATGTAGTCTACTTCAGAACTTAATGCTGCAGTTTCAAATTGGAAGGTTATGAAAAGAAATACCAATGACAATCATTCTTGTACATTATACTTTTTTATTGTGACAAGCATATAAATTTTAAACGTACGTGTAAAACTGGTACTTGCTTCATGATAAAGGTAATTTGTACACAATATACTGTTATTTGATGTTATGCAGTTGAACAAAGTACCTAATAAAATATGTTTAAAAAAAAAAATAAGAATGAGAAGGGCGATTATCCTCCTCAATTACCCTCCCCATTGAGTTCTATGGGAGGTCTGAATATAGTGTAACTCTCATAGAAATAAATGGAAAAGATGGCTGCAAAAATCGCCATCCTCATTCTCATGCATGGCTGGCTCACATCTAGCTGAAAGTGACCTATGCAGTAGATAGTCTTTCGTGGGCCACTTTTAGGTAGCTGTGGGCAGTAAGGGCTGCTTTTAGGTAGCTGGGGGCAGTTAGGGCCACTTTTACGTAGCTGGGAGCAGTTAGAACCTCCTTTAGGTAGTTCGGGGCAGTTAGGGCTGATGTTAGGTAGCTTGGGGCAGTAAGGGCCTCCTTTAAGTAGCTGGGGGCAGTTAGGGCCGCTTTTAGGTAGCTGGGAGCAGTTAGGGCTGCTTTTAGGTAGCTGAGTGCCGTTTGGGCCATATTTATAATGAAAAAAAAAAAAAACCTCACCTTTCTCCCGCTCCTGGACGTGATGAGCTCCCCGCCGGCTTCTAGCCTGGTAGACTTAAGGCCTAACACCTTAGGCCTACCAGGGTGAACAGCAGAGCGAAGCACTAGCAGCCAGGCCTGGGACAAGGTATTCTGGTGCCCTAGGCAAATAAGGCATGTAGTGCCCCCAACTCTACCCTCCAAATGTAAAATTCAGCCCATTCCATACCTATTTGCGCCCTCTTCCTGCCTGTTGTCCCGGCCCTGCTAGCAGTGCTCTGCTCCACTGACACTGTGCAGCCTCTGTAATCAAGGACGTTAGTCCTCGACTCCCGGGCTCTGTCTGTGAAAGCTCGGGACACAGGGCCCAGGCGTTCAGAGACAGTATGCGGCAGCCGGGCCCTGGTGAGCGGCAGCACTACCTCCGGGCCCATCGGAGCTCGGGGCCCACCATGGGATCCACCGACTCCCCGGCGGGCCAGTCAAAGCCTGGCTACAGGTACCAGCAGACTCAGGATGGAATGCAGACATGAGAAGACCAGGACAGGATACCAGAAAGCTGGAGACTTGTGGACTACAGATACCAGCAGATTTAGGACACACAATCATCACAACCAGTTGGGCTGAGATCAGGAACCAACCAGGCAACAATAACAGGCTAGGGTCTCAGGAAAGTGTAATCTCCAGAACAGGGAATCACAGGAATTCAGAATCACTGGGAGACGGAGGGCTTGAGACTTTTGCAGAATATCTCAGCACTTAATACTCAGGCAAAGACTGGTAGTAGTAGCTGGGTTATATAACCAAGTCTGATAGGTGAACTCCAGCTGGAATAGGATGGTAACAGCAATCAGAGTCATTTTCAACCACCAGGCTCAAAAGGAAAGTTTCTACTAGCAGCAAGCAAGGGGATTTGCAGATCGTGACAGCTATATATCCTGAGAATCATAACATTTTTTTTTTTTTTCTGGTGACGGAGCTATGTAAGAATTTGTTTTTTGCAGGATAATTTGACCTTTTCATTGCTACCATTTGACCTTGGTTTTAATCCTTGTATTGTTTATAATTCTGGATTTTAGGAGGTGGGGTAACAAAATACAGTTATTCTCATGGTGTATTTTATCTTTAACAGTGCTCACCGTGTTGTATAATAAACATATTAACCTTACTCTGTTGATCTATACAGAGATAGCAAATTTATATATTTTTTATTTTGTAGTTCTTTAAAAAAACTTTAAAAAAGCTTGTTTATGCTTGCTATACCCTTTTATTTTTTGATGATGGAACTGATTGGGGACATTATCTTTGTGAGATAAGATGACATTTTCATTATACCATTTTGAGTTTTTAAGACTTTTTGATCCTTTTTCTATTCGATTTGTTGTGCATTGGGATAAACAAAAAATGCAATTCTGCCTTTTTAAAAAAAATTTAGACAGCATTCATAGTGCGTCTTAAATTATATGACAGTTTTACAGCCCAGGACATAACAATATTGTGCACTTTTTAATTATTTTTTTAATAATAAGCATTTGTTAAACCCCTTAGATGCTGTGGTATTTACTGTGGAATCTAAGGCCATGTTCACACGGCTTAAAATGGGCCGTATTTCAGTCCGTAATTACGCGCCGAAGTGCGCAAATTACTGGCTGAAAACGGCCCATTCATTACGGTAATCCACAGTTCTCATAGAGAACTATGGATTACGTCTCCTCTCCCTGCTCGGCGAATACGCCGAGGGGGGAGATAATTGACATGTCACTTTCTAGCGGCGTATACGCGCCGCTAGTAATGATTGTCTATGGGTCGGCGAAGTGCCGGCCCCCCGCTCCCTCCCCCGCCCCCGCCCCCGCCCCCGCCCCGCCCCCGGCTACCCGGCGTAACTGCGGGCGTAATTACGTCCCGCAGTTAAGCCGTGTGAACATAGCCTAAGGGTTTAAACAGCAGGAATCAGAATAATATCTGGTTCTTTCCATGAGATTTTAAGTCCAAGCAATTGCCCTGGCACACAGTTACATCAAGATGAGGGAAGTACTTTCCAGTCATGACATATGTCAAATACTGGGAAGAGAGGAGTGGTAATTAGGTGTTTTAGTGCTATGATATAGAGCGATGCTTAAAGTGTGCAATTGATTGACTTGGATTTTAAAAGTATTACATGTGCTAGATTAAATAAAAACATGTATGAAAACTGTCTAAGTCAAAGACTTTCTTTGTTGCCCATAGCAACCAATCACAGCTCTCCTTTCATTTCATATAGAGCTTTGAAAAAATGAAAGGGAATCTCTGATTGGTTGCTGTGGGCAACAAAGAAAGACCTGGACAGTTTTCATACATGAGGCCCTTGATATTTATTAATAAATTATATATTTGAAATCTTTATTGAGCCAAAGCTAGAGGTGGATCCATTCCTTTAATGACTTCTGCTGTTGACAAAAAAAAACAGCATCAAAAACTAAAGTGGCATTTTTTCCTTAAAATCTGTTTGTAAAACTACCCCAATGCCTCCTACAGACACATTTTTAATTGCTATTTATTTGTTTGAAAAAAACTCACAAATCTTATGCATTATATGTTTGATTTTTTTCGAAAAATGCTTTCAATACATGTGCTTTTTAATGCCATTATTTCTGGTGCATTATTTTTCCTTAACAAATCATGTAGTTCATATATCATGTGATTCACTGATTTTTCTTTGAATCACATGATTTGCAAAGTGAAAGAATACCTAAAAAATGCACCAAAAAAGGCAACAAACCTTTACACGTGTTTAAACATTTAAAAATCCAATGGAAGTTAGTGGAAGAAAAACACTGCAAACTACCTGATATAAGCATAGTTGCCAACTTTTGAAAATGAAAAAGCAGGAGATCCTAGTGGGCGGCGCGCGTAGCGCGCCGCGGCAAAGATTTGCATGGACACGCCCATCTTGTCGGTTGCCACGCCCTTCAAAAAGCACACCCACTCCACCCAACTGCATAACGGCTTTGGAAGAAAGCCAGTTTTTGGCCCTTATAGCCAGGTAGTAGCCCCCCATAACCAGGTAGTGCCCCTTACCGGCAGGTAGATGTCCCCGTGTAGCCAAGTAGATGCCCCCTCTGTAGCCCGGTAGAGCCAAATTTGTAGCCAGGTAGGTGCCCCCTTTTGTAGCCCGTTAGGTGCCCCCCTTGTTAGCCAGGGAGGTGCCCCCATTGTTAGCCGGTAGGTGCCCCCATTGTTAGCCAAATAGTGCCCCCCATTGTTAGCCAGGTAGTGCCCCCATTGGTTGCCAGGTAGTGCCCCATTGGTTGCCAGGTAGTGCCCCTCTGTTTCCAGGGAGTGCCCCCATCTGTTAGCCAGGGGTGCCCCCATTGTTGCAGGTAGTGCCCCATTGTTGCCAGGTAGTGCCCCCTCTGTTAGCAGGGTAGTGCCCCCCTCTGTTAGCCAGGTAGTGCCCCCATTGTTTCCGGGTTGTGCCCCCTTTGTTGCCAGGTAGATGTCCCCTCTGTTGCCAGGTAGATGTCCCCTCTGTTGCCAGGTAGTGCCCCTCTGTTGCCAGTAGTGTGCCCCCTCTGTTGCCAGGTAGATGTCCCCTCTGTTGCCAGGTAGATGTCCCATCTGTTAGCCAGGAAGTGCCCCCATCTGTTAGCCAGGAAGTGCCCCCATCTGTTAGCCAGGTAGTGCCCCCTTTGTTGCCAGGTAGTGCCCCCCGTGTGGCCAGGGAGTGCCCCCATCTGTTAGCCAGGTAGTGCCCCCATCTTGTTAGCCAGGTAGTGCCCCCATCTGTTAGCCAGGTAGTGCCCCCTTTTGTTGCCAGGTAGTGCCCCCTCTGTTGCCAGGTAGTGCCCCCATCTGTTAGCCAGGAAGTGCCCCCTTCGTTAGCCAGGTAGTGCCCCTTTGTTGCCAGGTAGTGCCCCCTCTGTTGCCCGGTGTGCCCCCATATGTTAGCCAGGTAGTGCCCCCATCTGTTAGCCAGGTAGTGCCCCCTTTGTTGCCAGGTAGTGCCCCCTCTGTTGCCAGGGAGTGCCCCCATCTGGTAGCCAGGTAGTGCCCCCATCTGTTAGCGAGGTAGTGCCCCTTTGTAGCCAGGTAGTGCCCCCTCTGTTGCCAGGTAGTGCCCCCATCTGTTAGCCAGGTAGTGCCCCCTCTGTTGCCAGGTAGTGCCCCCATTGTTGCCAGGTAGTGCCCCCTCTGTTGCCAGGTAGATGCCCCCATCTGTTAGCCAGGTAGTGCCCCCTCTGTTGCCAGGTAGTGCCCCCATTGTTGCCAGGTAGTGCCCCCTCTGTTGCCAGGTAGTGCCCCCATCTGTTAGCCAGGTAGTGCCCCCTGTGTTGCCAGGGTGTGCCCCCTTTGTTGCCAGGTAGTGCCCCCTCTGTTGCCAGGTAGTGCCCCCATCTGTTAGCCAGGTAGTGCCCCCATCTGTTAGCCAGGTAGTGCCCCCTCTGTTGACAGGTAGTGCCCCCTCTGTTGCCAGGTAGTGCCCCCATCTGTTAGCCAGGTAGTGCCCCCATCTGTTAGCCAGGTAGTGCCCCCTCTGTTGCCAGGTAGTGCCCCCATTGTTGCCAGGTGATGCCCCCATTGTTGCCAGGTTTATGCCCCATTGTTGCCAGGTAGTTGCCCTCTCTGTTAGCCAGGTAGAGCCCCCTAAAGTAATAAAAATAAAAATAATAAAATCCACTTACCTCACCAGGGTCCTGCAGCACGGCCGCCCCGACCGATCTCCTCAGCGGCGCAGGGGGAAGTGAGAGCAGCCGCGCGTCACTCCCGTGCAGCCGCGTCACTTTTCCCCCGGGGCCGCTGAACTGTATGTACGGCGCCACCACTGGCGCCGTACATACAGGGAGAGGAGGCAGGAGGGGGCGATCCCTCCTGCCTCCTCCCCGCACAGTGAGACCGCGGGCGGGTGGCGGCCGCTGCGGCCGCTGCACCGCCTGTAGGAGCGGTCCGGCGGGCAGAGTAGCGCACCACGCTACTCTTGCGCCGCGGTAATTTAAAGGACCACCGCCGCCTGCAGGCGGCGGGGGGAATGCCAACTCCCCCGGGAGGGCGGGAGGGGACCCCCAAAAAGCGGGACCCCCCGCCAAAAACGGAGAGTTGGCATGTATGGATATAAGTCACAACTACAGCAAGCTGTAGCTGTCTGTAAAAAGACATCAGTGACAAAACACACTGAAGATGAGACAAAAATGGCTCAAAGAATAAAGCAATGCAAGTATTATGTTTTATAATTCTCTTCTGTCTTCCAGCTAACCTCTGGCTCCAGTTTTTTAAAGGGATTGTCTCACTACAATGATTGCTTTTTATGTTAAAGATCTTGCAAAAACAAGTCACTTTGCAATATATGTCTGTGAGATGCGTAAAAGTGTTAGATATCTTTATTTAGGAAAGTAGTGTAAATTGTGTTGTAGAAGATTAGGCATAGCTGTATAGTAAAGTTAGGTTTAGTAAGCCAGAGGCTAACATAGAAGTTGTTTCCCAGTTGTAGTCTCCCTAGTAACAGCAGCGTCATAACCCTCAGCCAGTAGGGAGCTGAATCTCTTTGGAGCAGGAAGAGGGGGGGGGGGGGGGGTTAGCTGCCAGCAGGGTAGATTCAGATAAATAGTGAGACTTAGGCCTCGTTCACACGGCTTATTCTGCCGCGTATTGGCGCCGTACTGCGCGCCGGATTTGCGCTTCAGTACGGTGCCAATCCGCGGCAGCAATTACGGTAATCCACTGCTCTCATTGAGAACAGTGTAATCAGTCGCTCCTACCCGCTCGGCGAATCCGCCGCGGTGGGAGAAAGTGACATGCACATTATTTACGGCGCGGACGCGCCGAAAACAATGCTTTGTCTTTGGGGCGGGGAGGGGCGCCCTCGCCGTGCTCCGGCCCCGCCCCCGCCCGCCCCTTATTCACGGCGGATTTGTGCGCTCAATTACGGCGCACAAATCCGTCGGGAATAAGCCGTGTGAACACGGCCTAGGCTATGTCTACACTGCAGTGGACAAAAAACGACCTGAAACGAATTACTAAAAATGTTTATGAAATTGAGTTTTCTGTCCACTGCCTGTCAAAAGCAGCTGAAAAAACGTCCGTTATTTTGGCGCGTTTTAAATTTTTTGGAGCGTTTATGAACCGTTTTTTGGAGCGTCTTTGCTCTGCTTTTTAAAACGCATTATTGCTCCAAATTCCGTAAAAAAATATATTTTTAGTGTCAGAAGCAAGATCAGTTTATTAGCGCCAAAATTTTTTAAGCTATTGATCTTAGCCCCCAAATCCGTCAAAAAACGGATTCTGCCGCCGAAATCCGTAAAAAAATGTATTTATTTGCGTCAAAAGCTAGATCACTTTATTAGCGCCAAAATCTGTAAAGATACGGATTTTAGCCCCAAAAGCCATAAAAAAATGGATTCTCGCGGCGAAATCTGTAAAAAACGTATTTTTTGGCGTCAGAAGCGAGATCACTTTATTAGCGGCAAAATCTGTAAAAAAAATTATTTTAGTGCCAAAAAACGTAAAAAAATGGATTCTTGCGCCAAAATCCGTAAAAAAACGTATTTTTGGCGTCAGAACCGAGATAACGTTATTAGCGGCAAAATCTGTAAAAAAATAATTTTAGTGCCAAAAACGTAAAAAAACGGATTCTTGCGCCAAAATCCATAAAAAAACGTATTTTTGCCGTCAAAGGCGAGATAACAATATTAGCGCCAAAATCTGTAAAAAAATATATTTTAGTACCAAAAAACGTAAAAAAACTGATTTTTGCGCCAAAATCCATAAAAAAAACCACGTATTTTTGGCGTCAGAGGCGAGATAACGTTATTAGCGTCAGAATCTGTGAAAATAAGTATTTTAGTGCCAAAAAACGTAAAAAACTGATTCTTGCGCCAAAATCCGTAAAAAAACGAATTTTTGGCGTCAGAAGCGAGATAACGTTATTAGCACCAAAATCTGTAAAAAAAAATTATTTTAGTGCCAAAAAACGTAAAAAAACGGATTCTTGCGCCAAAATCCGTAAAAAAAACGGATTATAGCGCCAAAATCCGTAAAAAATGTATTTTCAGCGTTAGTAGCAAGATAACTTTATTAGCGCCAAAATATGTTTAGAAAAGGATTTTAGCATCAAAATCTGTAAAAAAAACTGATTCTGATGCATAAATCTGTAAAAAAACTTATTTTTAGCGAAAAAAATATGAATTGCGCAAAAATCGTTAGCGACCAAAGCATGATCATTTTATTACAAAAGGTACAAAAAAGGACACATAAGACACTTGTATGTAAATTTGATCAGGTATAACCTTTGTTACACCCACTATAGGTGTAACTTGGGTCTCCTGGGAGGGTTTTCATTAAAAAATCGCGGCAAAAAAGGCTGCGAAAAAGCGCCAAAAAAGGCGCCAAAAGACGTCCGGCGCTTTACATAGACTCCTGTAGTAAATTTTCTGCCCTGTACTGGCGTTTTTTTAGAGCATGTTGCAAAATACGACCAGTAAAAAAAAACGAGCAGAAAAAAGCAGCTCAGTGTAGACAGCAGGACGTTTTTACAATAGAAGTCTATGGGAGATGATTACAGTCGTTTTTCCAGCGTTTTTAGAAAACGAAAAAAAGCTGAAAAAACTGACGTTTTTTTGTGCAGTGTAGACATAGCCTTAGAGAAAATCAGGGTTCTGCCTGAAACTGCCAGAGTCTGCATCAAGGAAAGCAAGCAGGAGCAGAATTCTCATCATCCTGGCTAGGAGATGAGAGGAGGCAGATTACCTGGAAGGGCAAGAAGCAAGCCTAGAAGTATAAGGACTTGTATATAGTTACCCTGTTTACAGCATAAGCAAGCCGGGAGGGAGCCGGGGCAGAACTTCTCCTCTGGCCGGAGCGCATGGGAGAAGGGGCAAGAAGCTCTGCTACAGCAAGACGGACGTGGTAGCCCCCTGAGCTGAGTGGAAGAGCCACTGAAGTACAGTCAGGTTAGAGCAGTGAGGTTGGCATGGAGGAAGCCCCCTCGGGTACTGCTGAGCGAGTGCATGGTTCCAGTGCTGTGTGAATCTCTATGCGAGCAACAGGATTGTTCTGCAATTGTCGTTGCTGGAGGAAGAAAAGAAGTAAAGCCACAGTTCTCCCGGTCAGCCAGTGTTGTGTCTTTTGTCTTTATTTGTATGCCGGTACTCAGAGTCCCACATCGTCTCTCCCCGCAATAAAAAGGATCTGAGTGGGTTGCTTATCCCCGCCCACTTCTTACATGTCCGTTAACAGTGTCCTACCTATTCTGAAATATCTCCTCTTGAATGCGCTGCATCAGCACCTCAGGTCACTATAGCTACAGACCTGTTTGATCTATCCTGATAGGAGGACAGCATTGGTTGCTATAGCTACAGACCTGGCTTCTACTGAAGCCTAGTGGAAGTCAGTAAGCACAGTCCTGAATTAAAATGAATTAAAAATGAAACTTAGAAAACAGGACTGAGGTGAGATGAATCAACGTAGTGAGACAACCCCTTTAAGGCAAAAAACAAAGATTACATAAGTTAAAGAGGAGGAGAGTTATTTCTAAAATGACTTCCTTTTTAGGTTGGAATTATTTTGAATTTACACAGTGTTATAAACAGCTGTACCATCCACTTTTATGTGAGCGGTGGTTCTTCCGTAGTGGATAAACATTACAGAAATGAGCGAGTGTGAGTACAGCATACTTCAACTTATTATGTGACATCTTGAATGTATTAAGACATATTGTGCAGAATGTTTGTTGCCTGGTCTTTGTTTGTACATTACTTTTAAATAATCTCTTTTATCCCATGCACTTTGTCAAAGAATAATGTGGATTTGATTAAGAAACCCTAGCAACAACTAAATAAAATTAATTTGGAAGTCAGTGTGAATTCATTACAGTCGGAATGTAGAAACAACAGATTTCAAGCTACATATTTACTCAGAATAGCAGCCATCTGCATTACAAGTATATAGTTATAGCTAATGACAATTTGAAGCTACACTGCAAGCATTTCAATGTCTATTCCCCTTAAATGAACTTTTAATGCTTTTTTTGGACATTTTTGTGGTAGTACATTTAGTAAATACCAAGTATGCCTACTATATATTTAAAAATATTTATAAAAACTGGTGATATGTCCCTTTTTTTGCCCTTTTTTAAAAAAACCCGTCACAATTTTTTTGCTCCCCTGGGAGGACAGAACAAGGAGTTTAACCTGCTGTTTCCAGCGTGGCCCCTTATTCGTAAAGTGCTGCAGTTTTCGTGTTTTTAAGCTCAAAATCTGCATTTTTTCAGCCAGAAGATCTTTCAAAAATCCTTCAAGTGTCGTTTTTCCCAAAACCCCGCCCCCCGAGCTAGCCCCCCCCCTCAACTGAAAAACCTAAAACTTTGAATGGGGAGAAAATTAATAACTGCAGGGGGCGGAGCTACCCTTTGGGGGGGCGGGGCTAACCCCCTGTCATAAAAAGATTTGGGGGGTAAAGCTCTAAAACTAAAGCCTTAAGAAAAAGGGGAACACCTGAAAACACGGGCCCTGACACTACTTGTCTGCCCTAAGCAAGAGGGGCATAAACAGTGACAGTCTTTTAAAGTATTATTTTTTAAACCCCCAAAGTAAATTTTTAAACAATATGGATTTAAAGAGGTTATAAGCCTACCATTCAAGTCCCTTAGGGGGTTTTCTCTTAAGGCTTGTTACACTGCATCAGAAAAAAAACGGCCCCAAAAAGCGGCCTTTTTCTATCTGATGCAGGACCAGGCTTTGTCACGCTTTGTGCAAAAGCCGCGGCCCCTTCCTTTTTTCCCCGACGCCCCCCCCATACAAAAGCAATTGTATGGGAAACTCAAAGGACAGAAAACCCCCGGCTTTTTTCAACATGTTTATAATACCCCGCGGGGCCGAAAACGGGAAAAAAAGACGAGGTGTAGACGCAACTGCTTTTCAATTGCCGGCTATGGCCCGGGCACTGACATCGTATCTCCCGTTTTTTAAAAAAAACAAAGCGCCGAGTACGATCGTAATCATGTGCGGGGGGGAATCCCTAACTCAATTTTTATTTTTTTTACCCCAGTGGATAAAAATCTGTTCTTGCCATATATCAGATACACGGGTAATCATCTTGTTATAGGTGCACTGATATCCATTGCATGCATGTCTCCTATGGACGCACAATTTCTACCTGTGACCAAAATCCTTCTGTCTCTCTTTGCTCTTTAAATGTCCCCTTTTTTTCCCCCAAACAAAAATTTTCACCAAATTTAAAACTTGCTCCAAAAGGCTGTCATGCGGGTCCAAAACATACATTGTTGTCCCCCGACGTGGAAAGCACGGGGAAATACTGGATTTTGGGACAGGGGGTAACTATAGGGGGTGAAGAGGTAGCAGTCACTACCGGCCCGAGGAGCCTAAGGGGCCCAAAGGATTCTCAGTCACATACAACTACACCAGTGGCAAGTGGTATGCTTTAGCCCGATTATAGATTTTGCATTGGGGCCCCAGGGCTTTAAATTACACCCCAGCCTAGGGGTGTTTTGGGCCCTCCAACGGGTTGCAACCCCGAAAAAGGGGGGAACTCTTCTTGGTTTTGTGGTATGATAAAGGGCCATACACGGAGGCCTGACAATGGGCCCCGTCACTGCAAGTAGGCCCGGAGGCAGGGCCCGTAGGTTACTGTCATTTGGGTCCTTAGTCCAGCCCATATTGGGGCAAGTGAAAAGAAAAAAAAAAAAGGTTAACAATAAAAAAAAATGAAAAGTAAACAAATTTTTCAAACCCAAACCCCTTTTTTCCCCAATTAAAATACTTTTTTTAAACAAAAAAATTAATATTTTTCATTTCTGTTTGGACAATTTTGGGATTTAAATTTTTTTTGTTTCAAACTTGAAAGGAATATAGAAAACCTGAGCAGTGCCTAGTTATATATGAGGCTGGGTTCATATTCCATTACTGCATGTGTTTTTAATTGCATAGTTTTGTTATTAACTTTAATTTGGAACATATTTTTTTTCATTGTTGACTCTTTTGATGCAGTTGAAATGCGTGTGTCACGGATCACGCCGTGGTCCCCTGCCCTGGACCGCCTACGTGTTGTGCCTTCCTAGTACTTGCCTGTCCTGTCCTGTTTCTTTTCCCCGGGGTCCTGTTGTTGCTCTTTCCCCTAGGGCGTTGTGTACAGCTTTCCTGCCTTTTATAGGTTACTTGTCTCTGTCTACTTCCTCTTGCCCTATGACCCCTGACTATAAGAGGATGTTCCTGCCTTTACTCTGGGTAAGTCCATTGCAGTTTCATGCTGTGTCTTGCTGAGTCTACTTGAGTCCTGCCATTTCTCTGGAAAAATTTAAACCCGGAGAGCTGGTCCAGTTTCTTTTTTCATCTGAGCTCCCCGACCATCCCCCCTGCGGTGACCACAGAGGACCCCAACCCCATTTACGGGGGCACTTCGGTGTACGTTTTTTGTCGGGCACGTATAGAAGGACTGACCATGGATCCCGCCGTGGTGCCCTTTGTCTACGTTTTTCTGCTGCTGTATCGTCAGTCTATGTCTGTCTGTCCGCTGGCTCATGGTTCGCCCAGAGCGTCTGTATCCCTGTCCGCTGGCTCATGGTTCGCCCAGATCATCTGCACCTGTGCCCGCTGGCTCATGGTTTTCCCAGAGCGTCTGCACCCGTGCCCGCTGGCTCATGGTTCGCCCAGAGAAATCTGCACCCGTGCCTCCCTGCTCAGGGTTCGCCCATAGCGTCTGCACCCGTTGCCCTGTGGCTCATGGTTTCGCCCAGAGCATCTGACCTGTGCCCGCTGGCGCATGGTTTCCCCAGAGCATCTGCACCGTGCCCGCTGGCTCATGGTTCGCCCCAGAGCGTCTGCACCATGCCCGCTGGCTCATGGTTCGCCCAGAGAAATCTGCCCCCGTGCCGCTGGCTCATGTTTCGCCCAGACCCGTCTGCACCCGTGCCCGCTGGCTCAGGGTTTTCACCCAGACGTCTGCACCCATGCCGCTGGATCATGGTTCGCCCAGAGCGTCTGCCCCGTCCCCGCTGGCTCAAGGTTCGCCTAAAAGTCTATACTGTGCCCGCTGGCTCATGGTTCGCCCAGAGCATCTGCACCCGTGCCGCTGGTCATGGTTTTGCCCAGAGCGTCTACACCCGTGGCCCGCTGGCTCATGGTTCGACCCGGGCGTCCGTCTGTCCCTAGCTCATTTTTCCACCCCAGAGCGTCCGTCTTTTTGTTTTAGCTCATGGTCCAGCCCAGAGCGTCCGTCTGTTGCCTAGCTCATGGTCCAGCCCAGAGCGTCCGTCTGTTGCCTAACTCATGGTCCAGCCCAGAGCGTCCGTCTGTTGCCTAACTCTTGGTCCACCCCAGAGCGTCCTCTGTTGCCTAGCTCATGGTGCACCCCAAGGGGCGTTCCCCCTGGTCCCCCATTTTTTTCCTGTTTTCCCCGGGCCCTCACCTCTCCCCCCTTTTCCCTTTGCCGGTCCCCCCTTTTTTTTCCTCCAAAGAAAACCCCCTTTAAACTAGGTGCCCCCCCTTATGGCTAACATACAGCCCGTCCCTTTTTTTTTTTTTGGGGGTTTGCCCCCGGGTAAAGTTGGGGACCCTAAACCTACAGGGAAATTTATGTTTGGATTTGGAGGGGGGAGGAGGGGGTTTGAGGGGGGGGGGTACGGGTCACGGTTTTTCCGCGGTTCCCTGCCCGGGAAATGCCTGCGTGTTTTTTCCCTTCCTGGGACTTCCCTTTTCCTTTGTCTTGTTCTTTTTGCTTCCGGGGGTCCTGTTTTTTGTGCTCGGTGCCCCTTAGGGGGGTTGAGGGGTGAAAGGCTTCCTGCCTTTTTATGGGGTTAAATTGTCTCGGTTTTACTTCCTCTTGCCCTATAAAACCCAGGGACTATAAGGGAAAGGTTCCTGCCTTCCCGGGGTCATTTCCCTTTGGGCAAGTCTCATCCCGGGGCCCTTGTTTAGCCCTTTTTGTCTCCTGCCTAGTGTCCGGGATTTAAAAACCCTGGGGGGCGGGGGCCTTTTTCCCTTTTTGTAAATTCGAGTTTCCCTGACCATTCTCGCCTTGGTGATCCATTTGGATCCCCCCCGGGAGGTCAGGGGTTTTGGCCCCTTCGGCTTTTACTTTGGGTTTTGTCCCCCGCCCCCGTTAAAAGCTTTAACCCACCCTAAGACCCCAAATTGCATAAAAATCAAAATTTTAAAGAAATTTTCTGACCAAAAAAGTTTGTTTTTGCAAATAAATTTTTAAAAATTTTTTTTTAATTTATTTGTGTTAAAAAAAAAAAACAGAAAAAAATATACTTTTGATTATGCATGTGGAAATCAAACATTTTACCCCAGTAAAAAGGGGGTCTTTTTTTAACAATTAAAAAAATTTGGGAATTTTAATTATTTTAATCGGGGAAAATTTTTTTTATGCTTGAAGTTTTAACAAAAAAGGGTTTCTATTGAATGACAGGCCCCGGGGGCCTAATAGGACCATTTTTCCTTTTGCCCCCCATTTTTTATATAAAACCCCCTTCCACAGACTTTTGAAAAAATAAACTATAAAAACACCTTTTGTACATATCTTATGTTTTTCACTCATGGAAATTGTGACTGTGCGCCTCATTCTTTCCTCTAAAAATTTAGGTCTTTTATAATTTAAAAACAGTATATTTTTTTTTAAAGCTTTTAAGGGCCCTATGGCACAATATTTAAGGGTACTAGTTCTACCCGGGGGAAATTGTGGCGGACTTTTATAAAGGGGGTGTCCCCCCACCCCTAAATCGGGGGTCCCGCCCCTGTTTTTTTTTGGGGGCCCCTTTTTGTTCCCCACTTTTGCCCCCCACAATTGTAGTGGGGGCCCCTTAGGGCGAGGGGGTTAAAAGGGTCTTTAAAATTAAAAAAAACCTTTGAAAATTTTTGGGGTTCACTATTTTTGATCAAAAAATGCTTAAGCTCCCCACGAATTTACATTGTAAATCTCAGGCCCAGGCTTCACAGGCAAATCTTAAACCTCTAAAATAGACCCCAAAATCCCGCCTTCCACTGGGTAAAACCCGACCCCCCCTTTTTTATCCAAGAGAAAGGAAAAAAAAAAAAAAACCCCAAAATGAAAGCTGTTACTTTTTTTATAACAGCCGTAAAAGGGGCGTGGTACAAAAAAACCAAAAATGGGCACCCCCTTCCCCCCCCATATGGGTTTTTAAAAGGGCAATAAAACGAAAATTTACAACGTATGGTTCTGCAAAAAAAAACATTTCTGAAAAAACTCTTTCAAAAAACCTTTTGGAAACCTTGAAATGGCAGGGTTGGGGGAACTTTTTTAATATTTTATATATAAAAATATTTTATAATTTATATAAAATATTTTATCTATATATATATACAAAAGGCACACCCAACCACGGCCCGCGATTTGCAAAAGGGCCAATAAATTACATAAAAATTCCCTTAAAAAAAGCTTTTATTTTGCAAATTCCTATAAATCCCCAATGAAAAAACTTTGAGATTCTTGGTTAAATTTTTGACCCCAAAAAATTTGTTTTAACCCTCTCACGGACTTACAATTTTAAACCCCCAGGTCGGGCAGCCCTAAAATTTTATTTTTAAACCCCCAAATAAAAGTCAAACCCCAGGCCTCCCTTTTCACTGGGTAAAACCCAAACCTTTCCCATTACCCAGAGAGAAAAAAATTTTTAAAAAAAAACCCCAAAACCCTGAAAGGCTGTACTTTTTATAACACCCTTTGAAAAGTGGGCGTGGGGGTCAAAAAAACCAAAAAAATGGGGGCCCCCCTTTCCCACCCCCTTTATAGATTAAAAGCAATAACCCAAATAAAAACGTTTTTTTGGTTCTGCAAGAAAAAAGTATTTCTAAAAAAAAATTTCAAATGGGGAACCGGGTCCCAAATGGAAGGGGTTTTTCCCACATAATAATACACAGCACCCACAAACCAAGGGGCAAACGCCGGGCCAAAAAAGGGCAATCCCAAAATTACATGGGGAAACCCCAAAAGGGAAGAAATTTTTTATGATTTTAAATATAATACTTAAAAAAACCGGGGGGGATTCTTGGATTAACTTATTTTTGATCAAAAATGTTTAAAGTGCCCTTTTGAACCTTACAACGTGAATAAGGTCGGGAAACCCTTTACGCAAATCTTTTACCTCCCCTTTTGGCCCAAAATCCGGGCCCCTCTCACTGGGTCAAACCAAACCCCCAAAATTATCCAAAGAAAAAGAAAAAAAATAAAAAAACAAAAAACAAATCTCTAAGTGTAATCTTTTTAACAGCCTTTAAAAAGGGCCCCTTGGGGGCAGAAAAAAAAAAATGGGGCAAAAACCCCTTTTCCCCATTTTTTGTTAAAAAGAAAAAAACCCCAAAATAAAAAGTATGGTTCTTTTTTTCAAAAAAAAATTTTTTGAAAAAAACTTTATGCAAAAAACCGGGGTCCCACTGGCGGGGTTGTGGCCCCTTTATATATATATATATATAAAATTTATATATAAATTTTATATATATTTAAAAATTTTATATTATATTTTAAAATATTACCCCAGCAAAACCACTCCCCACCCGGAAACAGGGACTGAAAAAGGGGGCAATACATTACAGGGAAAAATTTTTTAAAAAAAGATTTATGCTATCTACCCATAAAAATAAAAACTTTGAGTATTCTTTGGTTTTCACTTATTTTTAATAAAAAAAATGCATTAAGCCCCCCCACAACTTACAACGGATTAATTTGGGGGGCCGGTTTCCTTTAACCGGCATCTTTCCCCTTAAAATAGAGCCAAAACCAGGCCTCTCACTGGGTAAACCCCCGAAAAGGCTTCAAAGGCGGGGCCCAAAATTGCAAAATTTTTGGAACTTTTTCCGGGGAGACATTCTCCTTTCTCGGGAAAATGAACTTTTCCACCTCCAATTTCCTTTTTATAAACTCAATGATCCCGGGCATTTTAATTTTTTTAAATAAAATAACTTAATTAAAACCCTATGACCCCACATTGATAAAATCTTATTTACAAAAGAAATACTGATTAAAACTCTTCTTTAACCCTGCAGGGGGCAATCGAAAATTTCCAAGTGTTTCCCCTTTTGGAAATTCCCTCCTCTCCCGGGTTTCCCCCCTTCTCTGCATTTAAAACCCTTTTTTAAAGGGACACACCACCGCCGTGGCCGATTTCCCTAAAAGGGGCTTAAAAAACTGTAGTCTTTTCCCAAATTTTCCCTTTTTTGGGGAAATCTTCATTTTTCCCCCTTTTGTTTCTAGTCCATATTTCTAATTTTAAAGAACTTTGTTGTTTTTTATTTTCCCGCTTTTTGTTTGGAAAAACCCTATCCCTTCCCCCAAAGGTGGCCTTAAAAAAATATCCCAATGTTTTAAGAAATTAAAAAGAAAATAGAACCCCTTTTTAAACCCTTGATTTTAACCCCTTTGTTTTGGGTTGGGATATGTTTTTTTTTTAATTTATGGAGCTGCCAAATTAAAAGCAGCTAAGAAAAAGGGGAAAAAGTGCCTTTTAAAATTTTGGATGTCATTTGTTTTTGGGTGTTTTCCCCGTTTTATTGTGATTTTATTCGACAAAAGAAAGTTTTTAAGCGGAATTAGGAACTATATCAAATTTCCCTTTTTGGGTTTTAACGGGATTAATGTAAACATTTTATTTTTATTTACTGTCACTGGGCCAAAAAATTTTGCCCCATTTTTTTCCCCGATTTTTTTCTTTAAACAAAAGGGTCCTATTTGTTGTAAAATTTAAAAAATTAGTAAATGTTTCCAAACTGCTTTTTTTTGTTTTGGGATCTGTGGCACATGGGGATTGATAAAAAGATCCCAATCAAAAATTTTTACGGAAACATTTTAAAAACTTTGTAAACTTTATTAGGAAAAAATAAAATTAAATTTGGGGTCCTGGGTAGGCCTCTCCACAGTACATTTGCCCAAAAAGGGGTACTACATTTTTCTGCCCCTGTTTTTCCCATAATCCCAAGGATTGAATTTGGCCCGGGTTTGGGGGAAAACCCGGGGTTTAGGCGTCCCAAATTGGGGGGCCGTTTTCCTTAAAACTAAAAATGTCCCAGGGGGCGGGGGAAAAAAATTCCCCCCCCACCCCTCCAAGTACCATTTGCGGGGCCCGATCCCCTCCCCCCTTTTGTTAAAACAACATTAAAAAATTTTTCCCTTCTGTTTAGTTTCATTAATATTTTTTTCCCCTTTATTTTAGTATTTTTTAAAATTTTTTAAATTTTAGTATATTTTCTCTTTAATAATGCAGGAAAGTGCCCAGTTTTATGAAGAAGTTTGGGGTTCTTTAAAGTTTTTTTTTTTTTTTAAAATTTTGTGTAAAAGTCAAAAATTTATAAGGCGGGCATCCAGCCCAGTTCGGGCCTTTAAATTCCTGCAAAATATTTGGAAAAAGTTTTCTGGTGGTTTTTAATGCGGAGGGGCTGCGTATATTGTGTGGAGATTTCCCAGCGTTGAGGAAAAATTTTAAAAAGGGGCCCCAATTCCCGGGCCAAAAAATTCTAAATTTGGGTTTAAATTTAAAGGCTAAATGGGTTCATTTTTTGTATTTTAACATGGGGGAGGGTTTTTTTTTTAATTACATTTTTCATAGTCCTGTTTCCCCTGGCCCCTGGGGTTCATCTTCTTTTTGGCGGAAAATAAAAATCCACCCTCGCTCAGAGCAGCAGGAGTCGAGGGCCCTGTTCGGGAAGAACAGAATAAAAAACAAAAAAGGGGGGAAAATTGCGGCTCTGGAGCCGGAGAGAGGTTCTCAGTTTTCATTGTGTCCCTTTTGGACATGGATGTCTCCATTTGTGAAAAGGGGAAAGGGAGGAATTTTTTTCCCCCTACATAGCTAGTAAATCGGGTGTAAAGGGGTATAGGTTCTAAAATGTATAGAAAAAATTCTCCCACCCCCCATTGTTTTAAAATACATACCCAAAATCTGATAGCCCAAATGGGAAGAATCATACATGTTTGGAAAAATTGTAGTTGCCCCTCATCGTTTAACTCAGGGGGGCTAATAGGGAAAACCCCCTTAAGGGTCCCAAAGCATTGCCAACCCCTTTAATTTGTTGTCTTTTAAAGGTGTAATTTTAAAAATTATGTTTTAAAAATTAAAAAAAAGTTGTGTTATAAAAAAGTCAACCCAAACATGGGGTTTTAAATCATTTTACGATACCTTCAAAGTTAAAAAGTAGAAAAATGTGGGCAATGTTTTGGAAAAATTGTGAGAAAATAAATTGTTCCCGGGGCCAGGGGCCCATACCCTGGCCACCCCCCTTTTAAAGATTTGAGAGTGAGTTGGGTTTTGCCTAATAGAATTTTCTTTTTCTCCCCCCTAAAGCCCCCCTATCTTACATTTAAAATTTTTTTGACTCCCTCTTTACGGGAATTTTGGATAAAAAGAAAAAAAGGATAAAACCCCTTCTAACATAATATGGGTTTTTTCCATCCAAACTTGGGGTCGGGGCGGGTTTTTGGGAAAACCCCTGGGGGGTTGCCCCCCCCCCCCACCTTTTTCCTTGCACTCGGGCGCCCCAGGCAGCCGCCCACTCCCCCCACCCCTTGGGAAAAACGGCCCGGGGTAAAAATTCTCTTTTTTCTTTTACATTGTTTTAAAAAGGGGGCCCTTTGCCCAAAAAAAGGGTATTATACCTCAAAAATAGAAAAGTGATTTCCACCCCAAAACCCAGATGTATTTGTTTTTTAAAATATAAGGACTTTTTTTTACAAATAAAATTAAACCTGCAAAAAATTTTCTTTAAATCCCCATTTTCCCCTTCTGGGGTTTGACATTTTTGGGGCTTCAAAACCCCTTTTTTTTCCTTTAAGTTATAAAAATTTCCTAAAAACATCCCATAATCATCCGGGCCCCCAATTCCCAATTTTCAACCCCACTAAAATATTTTGGAACCCATTTTTTTGAAACCCCCAACAACACAAAAAAATAATTTTCTTTAAAAACTTTAAAATTGCACTATGAAAATGTAAAATTGGGGAAATTTGTTAAAAGGATATTTTTGATTTTTGAAAAAATAAATGCACACTAAAAATGAAATTGAAGGGCACACACTTTAAATTTCATCACCCAAATTCCCCTGTGAAAGATTTAAATCTAAGGAAAAAAATCTTTTTATATTTTCCTTAATCCCCTGCCCCCCAATTTAATAAAATGAAAAGAAAATTTTAACTTTATTAATCCCCTTCCTAAAAATTTTCCTGGGCCCCTTTCTTGCCCATAGTTATCCCATCCCAGTATACACAAAAGTGAGTAAAACCTTTTTTTTTTGGGTAAATGTTTTTATTAAAATTTTTTTCAGGGGAAAAACACGGGAAAAGATATGACATTTTTGAAAACAATGAAAAGTATCATTGAAACAGCTTGAAATTTTGGCTTTTTCACACGGAGTTTTTTAACCCCGTTTTAAACAAACCCTTTTTTTTGACCCAATCTCGGGGCTGACGGGAAACGGATTAGGGGAACTTTCCTAAAAAAATTTAAAGCAGGAGTTTTCCTGGGGCTAATGGGGAAAGGGACGCGGGCGGCTTTTCACAAAAAAGAGATCGCCGCTGCGACCCCAAGACGGTCTAAAAAGCGCTTTTTTAAACACGGATTTAAAAACTCTGTGGGAACAAACCCTAAAAAGGTCATTTGGGGGTTTTGTGCCCTGAAAAAAAATTTTGACAAAAACTACCCATCATTTTTCAAAACGCGGGCAACAAAACCCAATACACCCAAAAACTTAAAAATAAAAAATTTGTCCCCAATTTTTCCCCATCTTCTCTCCCCTTTTTAAGTGATTTTCTAGTGTTACAAGACCCTCAGGTTTTAATGGGGGAGCAAAGTTTTGGTAAATTTGGTTTTTAACCCGCCCCAAACACTTCCCAATTTTTTCACTTTAAATGAACAAATATGATAAAAAAACTCAAGGAGGATCAAAAAAGAATTGTAGCTTTTACATAAAAGATGAACAAAAATACAAAAAAGTCCAGCCCCCTCACCCAAGTGTAGCTGCCAAAAAAATTTAAAAAACACAGTCCCCCGGGTTTAGTTCAAAGTACTCCACAGAAAGGATCCTTGTTGGCTTTAATCGCACTTTGAGGCCCTATTGTAAATCCTTTGATCCGCCCGGGGTACTGAAACTTTTTATTATTTAAATTTCTTACATGTACGGGGAAAAAAATGTGAATAATTGTCCCGCATTTTCAGTGCGTGCAAAGGCCACTCACAGGCCAAAAAAACAACACAGCCTATAGTGTGTTTTTTTTCCGTTTGTATTTTGTAAGCATTTAATTTAATTTTAAAAAGGTCAGTACCATCCCCTGGGTTGAATTTAATTATGTCTCTACATAAAAGGGGGCCTTTGGCTTTTAAGAAGATTCCAACACCCTGAAACTGAAACTGCAGCACAATGGGCCCAAGGGCCAAAAACAAGCGAAAAAGGGCCCCGTCAGGGGCAACCAAAGAGGGGGGGTTTCATTTTTCTCCCATCATAATTTTAGAGATTGGTTTTAAAAAGAATAGAAAAATATGGGTGGGTGCCAGGGATTCTAAAAAGGTTAAAGGGTTGGGGGCAAGCCCGTCAATGCTTTAACCATAAAGCCGCACACTGCATCCCCAATTTTTTGCTTACTGTCGTCCCCAGATGGAAACCTCTGTTAAAAATTGGGGCCAAAAAGAAAGCTAGCAAAAAAACTTTTTTAAAGTTAAAAAAACAAGGGGGCAAAGGGTTTTCTGAACCCCCCCCCTGTGGTCTGATGAGATTTAGATAAACTTATTTTTTCAGTGGGGGAAGGACAAAAATTGGGGGAACCAGGGTGAGGGGTTAAAAAAGAACAATGGGGTGTCCTTTCCCACAGATACATGCATTTGGGGGTTTGGGGGTGTTATGTTTTTTGGTCTGCATTTAGTGCTGCTTTTGTGGGGAAACCACATTTATTAATTCATCATAAAAAGCCAAAAATGTACCCTGACATACTGAAACAGACCTGGCTGGCCTTTCTTTCCTTTTAGAAATGGGCCCCCAGGGCATATTTTCCCAAAAGGGGGCAAAAAACCCCCCCAAAAACATTTTTCCCAAAATAACCCCTACCTTTCTGAGGAAAAAAGGGTAAAGGGGGCCACAAGCCCCAGGAACTTCCATAGCCCGTCAAAAGGATACCCCTGCTTTTTTTCCAAAACCCCCCCCTGGGTCACAGGGGCATCCGGGGGCCCCCCTACTGACGGAGCCGTGACCCCCCCATGTAGGGTTTGGGGCCAAAAGGGCTCATTCCCCGGGCAATGTTTTCCTATGCTAACCCTTAACCCCGGCCCCCCCCGCCCCCCCTTCCTTGGTTGTCCTTTTGTTCCGCGGATTGCGCGGGCCCCCATCCCTAGGGAGCCAAGGCCATACGGCAGTTTTTTAAATTAAAGGGCCCCGCGCACTGGTAAAATTTTAATATTGGCCCCGGGCGCCCTTTTTCCCTTTTTTAAGCCTGCCTCTTCCTGGTTACCCCCCCCGAATTTTTTTAGTGCCCCTTTCCCCCTACTGAAAAGCGTTTCCTTGAGTTTTTTTTTTGATTGCCCCTTTTTTTAACCCCTACCCTTTTTTTCCTTTCCCTCCCTGACCACAAAAACCCTTTTCCCGCCTTTTCCTGACCATATTGCCTGTCCCCGAATACGACCTGCCCCGCGATTCTTTTACCACGAATTTCCTTTTGGGTGCCCCGCAAACAAGTCACATCAGGGGGGGAGTGACCTGGTAGACTCCCGCCGCAAAAAAAAAACCCCCCCCCAAATCCCATCCCGCTTTGGGGGTGGGGGTCTGGGTGGGGAAACCCCCGGGGAAAAAACCCTTGATTCCCTCCCTGGCGAGGTTAGCTATCATCACTTGCGGTGATCCAGTGGATTCACTACTGCGAACCGTGGCAATAGCCAAGGGAGTTAAGGCAGTGTTACAAAATAATGGTGACACACAAAATATTGACTCTTTGGGCACAATTTGTCTATTTTCACTTAGGGTTATACTCACTTTTGCTGCCAGCAGTTTAGACATTGATGGCTGTGTGTTGAGATATCTTGAGGGCACCCAAAATTTACATTGTTGTACAAGCTGCACACTGACTACTTTACATTGTATCAAAATGTCATACCTTCAGTGTTGTCCAATAAAAAGATATAATACAATATTTACAAAAAAGGGAGGGGTGTACTCACTGTTGTGAGATACTGTAAATGACACGTAGCTATCTCCACTTAATATTGCTAGAATCAATTTAACATCAAACAAATCTGATTTTTCTAGAGAGGAAAAAAGTAAAAGAAAAAAAGACAATACATAATGGAATAAAAAAAAATGCAATAAACAGCTCAACAAAAATCAGATGTTCATGCACATAGGAAACCTAATAGCTTTTACTTCTATTTGTAACTCTACCTTATTAAGTTTAAATGAACATAGTTGCCTATGTTTAAACATAAGGTTTGATTTCATTTGTGAATTTAATGATCTAAATAAATTACAAGCTCCTTATTTTTAAACCTGAAAACAATTTTTGACCACACTATGTTATGTAAGATATAGTAATTTGTAACAGTCCTCTCTGGTCATCACAGTTATTTCATGCATGTTAAATCATTATGTCCTATTTCACACATATTACTTCAATATTTATTCAGTGCTTATAAAGTGCAAAGCAAACAATAGATAATGTTTAAAACAACAGTGACATCTAGTGTTAAATATTGGTTTATGCAGCATTAATGTAAAATAAGGGCATAATAAATACAGTAGCAAAATTCAGTAGCATAATGGATAAACAGATGTTAATTATTTTTAACAGAACATGAATGCATCCAATACTTTCCCCTGACCAATTTTATAATATACTGGTCTGTTCTTAGCTGCATGTATATATGCTAAGGGCAACATGTATGAATGCGCCAGAAGTCTGGAGTCTTTTCAGTCCGAAAACAAGCGTAGCCCAGTTTGCTATATTTTTAAATGGGCTCCCTCCAATATCAGGCACATTACAGAGCACAAGCGGTACTTTGTAATGCGCCTGATTTCAGGGGGGCGTGCGGGAGGCGGGGTGCACTAGAACCATACAAAGCTTTAGATTTATAGCTTTAGTACGGCAAATCCAGCCACGTTGTCACTTAGTAGCTAGAAAGCGCTAAATCTATGACTTGCAATAGAACAGGTTCATAGATTCAGGTGCATTCTATGCTACAAATTCGCACAAAAAAATGGCATCTGGGTGCTTCAATCATACATGTCATCCTATGTGTCTTACAATGATTGTGTGGTAAACAGGGCAAGGTGAGTGAAAACAGATTTATAGTTACCCTCATTTAGAGGGACCATCACTTTTTTGACCCAAATCCCTCTGTCTCCCTCTTTACATCTTAAAAGTCCTTCTTTTTGACTTTATAAGTAAACCTGCATTCGTAAACTTATGCTTTTTTCCCCCCAGAAAAAACCCACTGGTTCCTAGGTTCCTACTATACTATTTACACTGTAAATGAGAAACTTTTGTCACACATAGCTTTCCATGAAGAAAATAATATATATATATATATATATAATATATATATATATATTATATATATATATATATATGTATACGTTGTCCAAATGTCTGCTCAAGAGTAGTATGCTAGTGATATGCCATCAAAGTCTATGGTGGGAAACCCCCTTTAAGTTTATCAGAGATAATCGGAGGCTAAAATTAAAAAACCTAGTTCTTTAGGATTAAAGAACAACTCACCGACCAGAGGTATAAATTGCGCCATACTGAGGTCAACTCTCTTACAAAGTTATATCGAAAAACAAATATTTATTTTATCTGCCCAGTTCTAAATTAGTCACTATTTCATAAAAAGTAACAGAATTTGGCGAAGCAACATCTTCAACTTGATAAATCACATCATGAGACATAGGATACCTCCACATGACTAGTAGAATATACTCATCAGATTCTGCCGTGGTTTTCTATGAGTATTTCACATGTTATTGCATGTGGATTTAGGGTGGTTTTTTATGCACAATTTACACTCAGAAACAAGTCCTATTAATTTCTATGTGGTTGGGAATGCGGATCCGCGTTAATACCACATTCAAATGTTTGGGGCACATTTTAAACGAGGTTTTAAGCCATCCCCATAGACATCAATAGCAAATTTCCACGCGTTTTCCAAACAAAAAATGAACCTGTTCTAAGTTTTTTTACTGCAAAAAAAACATCCGCCGAAAATGCTCATTGTATGAACTACAACGCTGCCTCTGTTGCTGCTCCTGTTCTATGCGAGGGAGATGTAATCTTATTATATTGTAAATTCATTTTAATTAAGCACTGTAATACACATAATATACTATTAAAATAATGTTTTGTAAAAAATGAAGTATCTTGGTATAAATAGAAAGATTTTTATCAGAGAAAGGTCTGATGGTCAAATAAGCATTAACTGGGCAAATATCAGATTCTGGAATATGATTTATGATAACCCTGTTACCTTTAACTACTTGGTCAGTTTTAGATCTTTTAACCAAAATAGTGGTTTAACCGAATAGTGCTCCAATTCTTGAAGTGACCAATTTACGCAATCTGAAGGCTCCAAAAAATACTAACAAAAAAGCCTATCTAAATAAACATGTCTCAAATGTGGAGTAGCACACTTTAGGTATTATCCTATATAGACAATGTAAAATATCAAATCTAATAGGCCTCTGGATATCCCCATTAACAAAACATTTTTGATAGCTTTTCAATGCTCGTTTAATTTGAAAAAAAAAGATTATATCTTGTGAACCATTTGATTTGAAGAGGAATGAAATTATAAATATTTTTAAATTGCTTAAGGAGATAACCTTTTCAACATTAAAGAAGACAAATAAACCAACGCAGGGCCTTATGTATGAAAACTGTGTAGCAGTAAGACTGTCTTTGTTGCCCATAGCAACCAATCAGTGCTCAGCTTTCATTTTATATAAGGCTCTAGAAAAATAAAAGCTGAACTCTGATTGGTTGCTATGGGCAAGATAGACAGTTTTACTGTACTGCTAGACAGTTTTCATACATAAGGCCCACAATGTCTACACTCATGCTAATGTCAAATATCAGGCCAAAGTTAGGCAAATCAGTGCCCATTGAGATATGTTCCATAACCATAAGAACCCACGACATCTGGAAACAGATTTAGGGAATCTGTAATAATCCAAAATGCAAAGTGAAGTCCAGCATCCAAAAAAGAAAAGAGTTGTACTAAGCTAAAAATGTTGTAATGACTTTGCAATTTGGATTGATCTTCATGCTTTTAGGGTCCAGAGGGCTGTCCGTGCACCAAATCCCTATTCACCATGAGATTGAATATAGCTTCCACAGTGGCAGTGAGCCTATGTTTTTTAAATCTGTAATAATAAAATCATGGCGCCAAACACTATGCACATTAAAATTAGATATAAAATATAACCACTCTCTACTCTCAGTTCTTTATTTAATCTGATATGAGCTAAGGGGTTTCTAAGACCTTAGTGACCATACGTAGTTTTTTTTTTAGAACACATGTGACTTAGGGATAACTCTAGAGTTAAAGACTAAAAGGCCTAAGACAGATGGAGTTCCCTTATAGTTGTCTTAATCTTAGCCAACAATTTAGATAACAGTTTAGATAAAAATTTAGATAACATTCTAACCAAATAATCCTCTGTTAGTCCGAATTTCATTTTAACCCTCTTTATTTTTCTCCTCCTCGCCTTCCAAAAGCCATAGCGTTTTTATTTTTCCACCTACATAGACACATGATGGCTTTTATTTTGCGGGACAAGATATACTTTACAGTGGTGTTATTCATATTACCATAGAATATACTGGGAAACCGCAAAAAAATTCTAAGTGGAACAAAAGGTGAAAACAAATGTATTTGCGCCATGTTGCCGGGATTTTTTGTTTTTGCGGCGTTCAATCTTCAGTAAAAATGATGTGTTCTCTGTATTCTACAGATTGATATGCATCCGGCAATACCAAACATGTAGGGTTTCCATTATGTGTTGGTGGCGTAAAAAAATCCCAAACATTTTCTATATTTGAAAATTGCGCCGCGGCGCCATTTTGTGCAACCAATAACCTGTTTTGTACTAACACGTACGGATGTCAGTGAGGGTATATTTTTTGCAGGCTAAAGTGTACTTTTTATTGCTAGCAGTTTGGAATGCATATGACTTTTTTGATCACCTTTAGTCCAATCTTTATAGGACATGAAATGACAAAAAAAACGCAATTTTGGCATTTGGATTTTTTTTTCTTCTCCGGTGTTCAGCGTATCGGATAAATGATGTTATATTTTTATAGATAGGACTTTTTCAGACACGTCGATACCAAATATATGTAACTTTTTTATTATTTTATTTTTTATATTTGTAAAATGGTGAAAGGGGAGTAATTTGAACTTTTAATACTTTTTTTTATACTTTCAAACTTTTTTTTAAACTTTTTTTTTACTTGAGTCCCTCTAGGGCGCATTACCACTAGGAGGCACGGTCTTTAATACAGCCTAATGCATTGCTAGACAATGCATTAGGCTGTACCAAGATGGCGTTTTCCCCACTTCCTGCCTGGGGCCAGAAGTGGGGCAAACGAGAACATGGCAGCGATGGGAGCCTTCACAAGGCTCCCTGCTGCCATGTCCAGGCATCAGATCCCCACAGTCACGCTGCGGAGACTCCGATCATAGTGAAGAACGGTGCGCGGCACCGTTTGTCATTCATTTAGATGCGATCCTGTTACACAACTCCTTAACGTCACCAGGACATATCCATACGTCTAGGTTGGTTAAGGAGTTTATGGTGTCATTAGTTATTCCTAAAAATTGAAAGAAATTGGTATGCAGAACTGTCTTCCGCAATAAGAATGATGAATTTATTAGCTATTAAGTGAAACCTATTCAAAGCTGCTAAGAAATCATTAGTGTTGGCTCTGATGTTAAATAAAAAATAATGGATTGAATGTAGAGAAGGAATCTAGCAATAGCATGAACAAGTAAAGCCAATAGGTAGGCTATTTTTCATATTGATATTGACTGCAATACTGAAACCCTAAAAAGTTAAGTACTAAAATTTTCTAAGAAATATTAAGCCATTAGCAAAAGTCATGTAATCCAAAGGGACATTCGATTTATCAGTTAGGTCGTTTAAGGAAGTTTTATAAAGGAAATATAAATCCTGAATAAGTCTAAAAGAATTTGGCTCTTTTTTAGGCACCAGAGCTAATGGTGATAATCTAAAATTCTGAAAAGGTGGGGAATTAAAAGGATCTGCAATTGTCCTCCTTAATTTCTATAAAAATTTTTTCCAAACTACATCTTTACTTTTTGTGACAGAAATGTGATTATTTATCCAAGTGCAACCATTATTAGTAATGATGGTATCATAGGACAATCTTAAAACCAGGGGTGTAACTAGAGAAGATTGATAGGCAGGCAGTGGTTAGGTATGGTATAGGGGCCTATATAAGCAGGCAGGGTTAATGTAGGATATAGGATCCCCAAATAGACATGCATGGTTTAGGTAGCTATAGGGGCCCCATATAGGCAGGCAGACACGGTTTAGGTAGCTATAAGGCCCCATATAGGCAGACAAGCAGAGTTTAGGTAACCTCTATTTAAATCAGTAACAGTGTTTTGAGTTTAGAGATCAAGACTAAGGACGTTATCTGAAAAGCGTCGGTCTTTTTTGCTTATTCCAAAAGATGTTGCACTTATAGATGCTTTCCATGAACATGGTATGGTGTCCTCCTCCTCCTTTTTAATGAGACTTCAATAAATGTTGCTTGTTTTTATTTATACCTATGTGGTTTTTCATATGAAGCTGGCTATTTCTTGTTTGAACTTTAGGTAGCTATAGGGCCCCATATAGGCAGACAGGCAGGTTTTAGGTAGAGTATAGGGCCCCATAACAGCAGGATGGGTTAAGAAAGCTATAGGCCCCCATGTAGACAGACAGGCAGGGTTTAGGGAGAGTATAGGGTACCAAATAGGCAGGCAGGGTTTAGGTAGTTATAGGGCACCATATAGGCAGACAGGCAGGGTTTAGGTAGCTATTGGGCCCCATAGAGGCAGGCAGGCAGGGTTGAGGTACAGTGTATGGCCTCATATAGGCAGGTAAGGTTTAGGTAGCTATCGGGCCTCATATAGACAGGCAGGGTTTAGGTAGCTATAGGGCCCCACATAGGTAGACAGGAAGAGTTTTGGTAACTATAGGTTCCCATATAGGTATGCAGGCAGGGTTTAGGGAGAGTATAGCTCTGCTCTGCTAAGACTGTGTAGTCCTGCCTTTGACCACTCGGGACAGAGGGCCCGTGTGTTCACAAGCAGGATGCGCTGGGCCTCACAGCTCTCCCCTTGCCGGTAATGAACTGTTACGTTGATTGCCGGTGGGCGCAGTAGCATAACTACAGAGGTAGCAGAAGCACGAGCAGCTGTCCTGGGCCGCGCGGGCCCCATATGGACTGATACGTCTGCTACCTCATTAGTTACGCCCCTGCTTAAAACACTGAAAATAAGTTTAGTTTTCACCTTGTCGGGACATGTTTTTAGCCAGGGTGACATTTTTCTCAGATTTACCAGAATCCATGCCTTTTGGAGTAGGGTTCTTTCCTCCTGAAATTTGTTGCTGGGATGGTTTTTCAAGCAGTTCCCAAACAGAATGAGCACTTGTGCTTATACCTACAATTGACTGACTATGTACACTGTTATTCTTTGAAGGAAAAACATACTCCTTTGCAAAAAAAGCCACTTCAATTATTAGTAGCCCCATTTCATATTAGGGTGTATTGCCAATCTCTGCCTACACATCTCATATAAAAAACAGGCCATGCAGCCAAAGTTTTTAAACACTTCTAGTTTGCAATCAAGATGCTGAAATAATTGACAACATTTCTCTGCCTGTTTTTCCCCCAATACAGAAGCATAAATGCAAAATGCCTGGAACCAGTTCTTAAAGGGCTTTTAAAATGTAGGGAAAGGTAAATGAAGACTATTACCAGATACCTTGTTGTTTTGATTTTGCTTTGGTCAGGAGATGAGGAAGATTTTATCTCCTCATAGAATACAAAAGTTTTGCTGGTTACCAACCACCTGTCCCTACCTCTCCCTGCTCTCTCTTATTTCTCATTGCTATGAGTTGCCATCAGTCAGTTCAACCATGGGGAGTCACCTCCTGCAGAGTCTTAGCTCTAGCAACAGAATTTGTTTACCTAACTAAATGACAACTTTCACTCTTCAGAGCTCTGTAGCCTTGTGTACTATACTTTATAAACCTCCTGCAGTCATGTCATTGTCACTGTAACAGAAATAGCTGTGAACAGCAGAGCTGATATGTTAATCACTGCTATAGATCCACCCACAGCCTGACCAATAAGTGTGAGTCTAAGGCTATGTTCACACGGCTTAAAATGGGACATATCTCTACTGCATACATACGGGGCGAGATACGTCCCAGTCATTACGGTAATCCACAGTTCTCATAGAGCACTATGGATTACGTCTCCTCTCCCTGCTCGCACAATACGCCGAGCGGGGAGATAAGTGACATGTCAATTATTCGCGCTGTGAATAATGAATGTCTATGTGGCCGGCATGCTGTTGCTGCCGCTCCCAATTACACGGCGTAATTGCGGGCGAAATATGTCCCGCAATTATAGCCGTGTGAACATAGCCTTAAGTTGCCTGTGGCTCTGTGAAACTGCATGGTGAGAAAACCCCTCAAATGATCTTGGCTATGTGTTCTCCTGTCCTTGTTATTTTTATCATTACCATTTTATCATATTTATACAGTGACAGTGGATAGTAATAATGAAATTAAATCAATGAAGTAAAATTTATAAAGGAAGCTCTGCAATTTATAGGAAAAAGTTGCAGAGCTTCCACTAAAAAAGCAGGACTAATGATTTTCAATGGCAGCTTGGTATGCTGTTTTTTCCATTATATGTTTTACTACATAAGTTTTGTTTTTATATATTTGTGGAGAAAACCAACCTCTAAGAGGAGAGACTTTGCAGCATTCACCATTTATTTGCACATCAAGTCAGCTGTGCATACATGACCTAATTTAGGTAAGCATTCCATCTACTTACTTTTATTATTTGTTGAAATTTAAATAAATAAATCAATCAATTAAGTTATTCTGTGAAAAATGTTTCATAAAGGGGTTGTCTCACTACATTGATTCATCTTACCTCAGTCCTGTTTTCTTGGTTTCATTTTGAATTCAGGGAATTCAGAATGCAATTTACTGGCTTCTACTAGGCTGCAGTAGAAGCCAAGTCTGTAACTATAGCAACCAGTGCTGGCAGCCTATAATGAGAGATTGAACAGGTCTGTAGCTATAGTGACCTGAAGAGCTGATATAGCCCATATAAGAGGGGATATCTCAAAATAGGTAGGATACTGTTAATGAACATACATTACAAAGTGACTTTGTGATTTTTAACATAAATAAAACAATCCTTGTAGTGAGACAACCCCTTTAAAATTATTTGATAAGTGGTATCTAAGTGGAGAAATTTTATATGTTAGAGCTTCTTTAAAACTTTCAAAAAACACTTGAATCTTTTTGGATCAGAGGAATAGAAGACACAGAGTGCTCTAAATCATTATATAAAAAAATTCATGGTAGAAACCTCTTGGTGACTTGTAACTTAATTTCCAGACCAAATATTAAAAACTGGAATAGGAATAGGCAAAACTTTGTCAAATAATTACATTTAATGACTCAATGAGGCAAACATAACAACAGCATAAGACTGCATATGAGAGGCAGGTATACTGTCAGTAATACATTGTTGAAGATTCCCTTGTATGGTCTCTGAAGCCCTTCTCCTATTATGCATATGTGGGATTTTGGAACAGCCTCATTGTCTATGTCCAGGGAACTATAATCTTAATGTATAATTAACAATTTCAAACTGATGTGCTGCATTCTGCTGTTTGCCTGCTTTTCTGAAAGACACATGATTTGGACAAGTGACTGGAAGGAGGGGCTAGGAGTGTGGGTGAGCAAAAGCCATCTTAGAGAACAAGAGCTGGACCTAAGAGACTGCAGACAGAGAATCCACATTGAGCATTGTTCCTCCAGGACCCTCCACTGTTATGGAGTTATTGAAAATAACTCTGATCCTGGCCTTTTAATCAATTAGATGTCACAGTAAAAGTGATCATGGCAGCTAAATGATTAAAAAATGGTGCTGAAATCTGTTGCAGCTTCTCCCAACCGGTTGTCACGTCAGTCAGAAGACTAAATAAGGCCTCCAGGCCTACCATCTTGATATTTCTATCACACCTTGTCTAAGGCAGGATGTAATAGAACAGCCATTTTAGAACACTGTTGTGCATTTCTATTGTATTGCAGAATTGCGTAAAAATGATGGTGCCTCTTAGTAGTCAGATATCCTAGGTGGACTAGATGTACAAGGGAAATTTAAACAAAAAAAAGTAAAAAAAAAAAGCCTTTTACCATTTTACATATTAAAAGTTAAACATAATTGGTAATGCTGCATCCATAAAAGTGTAATCTGTTAAAATATAACAATATTTATCGTAAAAAAACTGATTATATATAATGTACAAAAAATTATTACAATAAAAATTACAGTTCAGCCCACAAAAAACAACTCCACATGTAGGTCTATTGATGCAGGTTATTGGTCTCCAAAAAATGGTGCTGAAAAGCAAAGTTTAAAAAGTTGTTTATTTAATGCAGAAAATCATAGAAAAAAATGCTAAAAAATTAGGTATTACCATAATCATATCGACCTGCAGAATAAAGTTAATATGTCATTTATTCAGCAGAGTGAACTCCATGAAAAAAAACCCCAGATCTCAAAACATTATACAGTATGATAAAATTAAAAGTACATCAGGTCCTGTAAGAAGCAATCCCTCAGAAGGGCTGTGTAGACAGAAAAAACAGAAAAAATTATATGCCTTAGAATGCGGTGACATAAAAGCAGATGCAATGTAAACTGAAATCCTTGTGGACGAAAGTTTAAATTCCATTACTGCTACCTTTCCTATGCATATGTTTTGATCAAATTGTATATGCCCACCTACCACATCTAGGTAACCTCATGAACCATATCTATAGTTGCCTTTCCTGGGGTCAAAGCCAACAAAGCATTCAGGACAATAGGCATTATTGTCCCATCTCTATTATTAGTCCGAAAGACATTTAAAGAAAATTGTTGCATGTCGGTACCCAGATACAGTACGCAATTTTAAACTCATACTTATGTTAACCTAAGGTAAACAACATGTTGAATAGGTACATAAAATAGCGGAAAATATGAAAACATTTGTTGATGGTTACAAATTTACAATGTATATGTACTGTAGCAATAAATGGGTTTTTCATGGTAAAATTGTTAAATCTACTGTGTAATTTTAATCCTTATTTTTGCTTTCAGTGTATCAAAGCAAAGTTCAGAGCAAGAAAATCTTTCATGATAATGTGCTGCATACAGTTTGTTAAGAGTATTAAAGCACAAGGGTTTTTTTTTTTTAACAAATCTTGTAAACCAGTTTATTGGCATACAAAAGCCACAAAACTTTGCGCAGATCACTTTTTGCAAAAATGTGCAAACATTTAACATTTTTTTTTCTTGCTTGTCACTTTTAAAAAGTGATGAAAAAAGGGTATGACTTATTATTGGAGGGCAGGGCCTCTGTGGCTTGATAGATGATTTACACTGTCCTAAATTATAACAGAATTGTACTCCAGATCATAGCCGGCATAGATTTTAATTTGTGGCACATGGAAAGCCAAAGATGCAACTTATTTATTAAAAGGCACCTTAATAAATTCATTATTGTAATATATGAAATTATCTATATCATAAAAGGTATATTTTATAAGAAGTCATTCCATGTAAATGCCACATGGAAATTTCATTGGGTTGCCTATTAAAACTCGCCCGTGTATCCTATTGAATAACGCTAAATCTGCAACCAAAACTGGCTAAAATTTATGCTATATTAAGTAAAAATCAATAGGTGAAATCTAGGGATATGGCTTTGATTTTTGCTGCAGATCAATGCCGGATTTTTCAGATCATAAAATTCATAGTCTGATTATGCCATTAGGCTAAGTTCACATACAGCAAAATGTTACCATGGTGGATCTTGCAGCAAATTTCAACTTATGGCTGTCTACATCTGTTACATATGGATTTAATCACCCTATAAATTGAAAGAAAACATCTTATATGAAAAGCTGCAGCTTTTCTGCACTATAATACGCAGATATGACTATCTCAATCTTTTGAAAACTCATTCGACATATATAATGCTGTGAACTGTTGCTATACTAATTCCACCATATATGACCTTACACTTAAAACTGTTTTGACTTATTTGTAAGATACTCGAGGCTTCAGAGGGACAGCACATATGCAAGTAAAAGGGATGAACACCATTGAAAATTCATATGTGGTTTATTGGCTGCATCAGTTGATACATATGTGTTTATAAGACATGAAAAGTCATGTAGGTGGAGTATAGTATTTCCTATTCCGTGAAGTTGTTTTATGGACACACATGACATAAACAGATTATTACAGTACATTGCAAAAATATAATTAATGGCCAGAGTAGAGTATATGTCAGGGATGACTGCACATGACTTGTAATTATAGTTTATAATTTAGACTGTGTTTTGTATACAGTATTTACTTACGTCTCCTTTCAAGTATAAACCTAGTAACATAATATTAAATATACTATGTATTGCAATTACCTTTCATTAGCAGTGCTTATTGTGAATATTGAACCTGTGGCAACTTCCAAGGATAATTACGCAACTGTCCTATCATTTTGTTCCATCAATCAGATTTGTTTCCTCTGCTAAAGATGACATTGAAGGCCTAAGCCCATTAAAGAGGTTGTCTCAGGATGATAAACACTTTACATGTATAAAGGACACCCTTCCATGAGCCAAAATGGAAATTACAAAACGTGGGTCACACTTTAATGGTTCTGGCAGGCCACCTTTAACATAGCTGTCCTCTCACAAGTAGAATATTAGACAAATAAATTTGGAATTGACACCAATTACTAATCTAACCAAACCTTCCATCTCAAAATAAGTAATATTATAGTAACACCATTGTATATCTGTTTTAATGGGTTATATTAAGTAGTATGCCCTGAAATTTAGTTTGCTATTTAATATGATGGCGGGAAAGAAATCATGCAGAAGATAATGGGCAATGGCATTCAGGTTAATGTTTATAATGACTTGATTGAAATAAAAAAAATGTTATAGATATCATTTTAAGTATTGCTGATTTTGGTGGTTACAATAAAATTAGTGACCGATATTGATAATATCATTGGTGTTATGTTTTTGCTGTCTTAAACCTCTAGGACCCACTAATATCCTTACAATAGATAATATTGGATTTAAGGGGTATTCCTCTCCAGGAATATGTGGATATGAAATAAATGTCTGATAAATGCAGGTCCATCTACTGGAATCCTCATCTGTCTTGACAACTGGGTCTCCTTATCCCAATCTTTGTTCTTGCTGCAGCGAACAGAGAAGTGAACATGTTACTCCATTGGTAGCATAGAGTGGCATGAACATTCATTGGTTATGTTGTGCCAGTCATCTCAGGGTGTCCGTAATCAATATAAAAGGTAAGAAGAACTGTCTCCGTTCACTTCAGTAGGAGTTCTGAGTACAGCAGAACATGCTTACTTGGCTGGACTTGGAACTCCCGTAAGAGGCCATGGAGAGAACTGTGCATGTGCAGCTGCTTCTTTGTGGGCTATAACTGCAGGAGGAATGGGGACATAAAAGAAGGAGTCTCCCATTCTTGAGACAATGTAGGTATAGGATCCTCAGGTGGAAATGCATTTATTAAATATCCTCTGAAATCCTCTGTCTGCAATGGAAATACCCCTTTAGAATGATTTATCGCTGTTGTTTATAAGGATTAGTTTTATAAACCGACTGAATAGCTTCCTGGAAGTTTCCCCCAACAGCAACATAAAGCAGCAAATTGCCAAATGTGTTAAGTGAAGCTATAGGTCTAGATGCTATGTATGTGGCATGGATGTGTTTTTCATATATACAGCCTACTGGATACAGCCGAGTTTCAATACGAATAGCTCTAAAAATATGTAAAGGTAAAAAACAGGCATAAAATACTACTAATAGAATGACAACAAGCCGCCGAGCTTTTTTCTTATAGGCATCATTGGTATATGGTCCGTTTGCCAGACTGCAGTTAATGCACGTATAGGAAAGAGTCACTACTAATAAAGGTAATGCAAATCCAATTGAAGTGAGGCATGCATTATACCAACGTACATTGTATGTATCAAAAGACACTGCAAAGTCCATGCAAGCCACAGTATCTTGAACATCTTTCATGAGGACAGCCATTGGAAGGACCTCGATTAGGGCAATTATCCAGACAAAAGCGCAAGCTATGACTGCCCATCTTCTTTTGTGGATGGAGTGAAATTTCATTGGATGAACAATCACAAAGTAGCGGAAGATACTGAAACAGGTGAGGAAGAGAATGCTGCCATATAGATTGAAATGGAAAGCAACTCGGATAAGCTTGCACATAAAATCTCCAAGAGCCCACTTCTCCTTATTAGCATAATTGTAAACCAAGAAAGGAAGACTGCTGAGGTGTAGGAGATCTGTGATAGCCAAGTTTAGCAGAATGATGATGCTTGTTCTCCATGGCCTCATCTTCATAACATACACTGAAATTGCAATAATGTTTCCAGGAAATCCAATTATAAAGATGATGCTGTACATTGTGGGTAGGAAGTATATTTTTATCAATCTATCTACAAGAGGATTTGTACAGTTTATTGATGGTTGTGTGATGGTGGGCATAAAGGTGGTATTGAAGACATAGTCAGATTCATTGTTCATTGTCATTCTGTTGGGAAAAAGAAAAATGGCAGGATATAAGCTACGTATACTGTATCCCCATGTATTTGCCATTTATAACATCATGTACATTGTCTTAATATATAACCTTTCCGTCTACTCTGTAAAGTCCTGTAACAATTTTCTTTACTGAAGCAGGCATCCCACTCCAATGTTAACACCTTCATTCACGTTGTAGTCAATCAGCATGACCCCAACAGTACTTGATTCGGTAACAACCACTAAATTTTAACAACTTCCAAAGTTGTAAAAAGTAAGCAATATGAACATGATAGAAAAGCCTTCTGATGTATATGATGGCATGCCCATAGAGATTCAGTAGACATGCAGCTACATGTCTATTGAAATTACAATTGACTACATTTGAAAACTACTGCATACAAAAAAGGTATGGTATAATGCAGCCAATAGCAGACATGTGGGCATACAATTGCATGGATTTACTTTAAATATATATGTTAAATATATATGTTCAGCATGACCATTTATAATGGTCCTGTCAAAAGTAGCATAAAATGCATTGTGAATCCAGCACAACACTTTACACATAACACATTGTGTTCTGAAGGTTAACATTGGGATATAATAGCAATTATTACCCCACAGCATACAATATATATGCTTCTCATATAAAGCTTATACAGATATAAAAAATAGATATTACACCATTAGTTTTCTAATGCTCACATTTCCATACAACATATAACTCAATCTTTGCAACATGAATTCTAGGGTATGACAAACATGTCTTGAGGGAGTAATACAGTTTTTAGTGGACTGAAGTTTGCAGAAATATAGTAGTATACATATATTCAAATTTAAGTCCATATACTGATGTCTTACCTTTCCTGATGGTTTCAGATATTCTTAAATGAGTGACACATAAAAAATTCATGTTACTCCATCAGTAGCATAGAGTGACATGAGCATTCATTGGTTATGTTGTGCCACTCAGGGTGTCCTTAATCAATATAAAAGGTAAGAAGAACACATTTGTACTTGTGTATTGTGTATTTTCAAACCATGTGAAAAATGGGAAGTCCTTTGAGTGAGATAATGATTTGCAATTTGTGGATTTTATACATGTACTATATAATGCTATAGAAAATGTAGCTTCTTATAACAATTAATGCAAAGCCCATCTTAACATAGTGTCCCGGTGGGTTTTATTACCTGCACATGGGCTGATTATCCAGTAGAAAAATCTTCGGTCGTCATTTCACGCGATAAAGCAAATAATCACACAGAATAGATGTAGTGTATGTGCTACAAAGAAGCAACATTCACTGCACCGTGCTGCACTGCTTTGGTAGCCTTACCCCACCCATTACAAGGTATAATGTTGACATAAAAATCACGCCAGCTCTAATAGTTATTATGGGAAGTGGACCTGTTTCGGCAATGTGCAGCTCAGAGTAATCCCAACACGTTGATGTATCATGTGGTAGTAATCTGGAAATCAGAAAAAATGTTCAGAGACAAAGGCAATGAGGATTTAGGGTAAAGTGTAAATTATTACATTTGTCAAAGGTAAATATTGGAAAGGCCATGCAACAATGTAACAGGGTAATTGTAGTTTATTTTTAAAAAAAAATCAGGTCAGGCCTATGTGCAGGTCAGCTAAGGTTATTTTTTTTTTTTTTAAATGGTGTCTCTGTGTGGTGCAGGTTGGGAAAGGCCCTTTTGTGTTTAAAGATAATCTATGTCTTCTTGTCAACCGCTGTAACCAATGTAAAATCTGACATTGTTCAATTAGTCTTGACAGAGACTTTTTGTGTTCCGGGACACACACCTCTAAGGAATGTAATGGTAACACTCAGTTGACTACTAAGTTATATATCTCTAGAGAGAATATCACAGAAAAAGCATGAAAGAGACTTAGGGTATATTCAAACGGTGTCTTTGCGGGGTGTATTCTGGTGAATAATTACGCTGCAATATGCCCAAATTATGCCCCGCTACTACGGTAATTCATAGCTCTCATTGAGAGCTATGATTACCTGCCTATTTCCCCGACACGTGTTATACACACAAAAAAAGAGGTGATATGTCTATGGGAGCCGACACAGAGCGTTTCTAAAACACCCAGTGTATTGCCACGCACACAAGTGAAATGGTATTTAAATGGGGAAGTATTTACTAAATAGGTCTCTTAAGGGCTCGTTTACACGGCTTATTCTGGGACAGATTTCAGCCGTATTGCGCCCCGTATTTGCGCTGCAGTACGGCTGAAATCTGTCCCAGGCATTACGGTAATCCACAGTTCTCATAGAGAACTATGGATTCCGTCTCCTCTCCCCGCTCGGCGAATACGCCGAGGGGGGAGAAAGTGACATGCCAATTATTCATGGCGTATACGCGACGTGAATAATGAATGTCTATGGGGCCGGCGAGCAAAAGGCCACCCGCAATTACGTCAGCAATAAGCCGTGTGAACTAGCCTTTAGACATGACCATTTTTTAGAATACAAAAACAAAACACAACGGGCCTCCTAATGTCTGAAAACAGTAACACTCTTTGTTGTCCATAGCAATCAATTAGAGCTCAGCATTGATTTTTCCAGAGCAGTTTAGAAAATAAAAGCTGAGCTCTGATTTGTTGCTATGGGCAACAAAGATAGTCTTGGAGTTAGACAGTTTTGAGAAATGAGGCCCATTGTGTTTCCTCGTATGTTATAACCAGAAAACATAGGAACCAAATGTGAACAAAAGCCCACGTTAAGGTTTTGTGTGTATCTGGTAATGAACCTATCAATGGACATATTGGAATCCTTCTCCATATAAATTCTGACCAAAAGGTAACAAATTGATCACCATCACCAACGATACAAAACTCCTAATGCAAATACAAAACAGGTTTTTCACTGTTATCTCCAAACACTCCAAGGGATTGCAGAATATATAGAATATCCACAAATTTATTGAAAACAAAGTCTGCAAAACAAGTTTTGGAGTAGAAGCAGCCTTTATTCAAGCTGAATGTTTGCACTGTTATGTTGTTGCTGTTACCCCGAAATACATTCTGACAGACTTTGACAAATTTGTGAGAATTCTATATACCTCTCAGAGTACTTGATAATAAAAGGGACAGACTTGTTGTTGGACTGAAATTTTTTATTTTTTTTGTGCATGGTTGTTAACTTTTAGATGAACGTTTTATACTGCAGCATTACAATTTCTCTTTACTGGAAATAACACGCCCAGTGCAAATCATATAAACAACTCCAAAGGATTACCCTTTCCCATCAAACTTTACACTTTATTTTATGAATTTATACAGAAAATGTTTTTGTTTTTTTTGTATTACTAAAAAACCCCCAAACAAACAGAATTCACCAGTGTCTTGCAAAATTTCAGCTCCTGCTTGGCATTGCTCCTGGTGATCTAAAGCCATATGTAAACACCTCATCATTGACAATCAACTGATTAACCCCTTTCTGACAGCCAATCATAATTTTTGGCTCTTTGTTTTTTCCCACCCGGCCTTTCAAGAGCCATAACATTTTCTTTTCCCATTTACATAGGCATATATATGGGCTTTTCTTGGGGGAAATCTGTACTTTTTTAATAGTGCCATTAACTGTACCACATTTTTTAAGTGGGATGAAATGGAAAAAAAACTATTTGCACCATGTTTGCTGTTTTTTTTTTTATGCCGTTCACTCTTTGGCATAAATGATGCATTATCTGTATTATGTAGGTTGACGCATTTCTGGCAATGCCAAATATGTAGGGTTTTCATTATGTTTTAGTACTTTAAAAAATGCAAACATTCTCTAGTTCTTAAATTTGCTCTGTAGTGCTATATTCTGCAACCAATAACTTTTTTGTCCTTACATTTTTTTGTTCTTACATTTTTTGCATACTCAAGTGTTATTTTTATTTCTAACATTTTGGGATAAATGTGACTTTTTGATCACAATTAATTCCAAGTTTCAAGGGTCAAGAAATGAGCAAAAAATATGCCGTTTTGGCGTTTGGAATTTTTCTTCTTCTACGGTGTTCAGTGTACCGGATAAATGATGGTATATTTGAATATATCCGACTTTTACAGACGCGGTGATACCAATTGTAGGTGTTTTTATGTTTCTTTTATCTGTAAAATAGCAAAAGGGGGTGTTTACAACTTTTAATATTTTCAATTGTTTTTATACCTTTAAAACTTTTTTTTTTTTACTTTTACATTTGGTTCCCGTAGGGTACTTAAAGGGGTTGTCTCGCTACAAAGAATAGCTTTCAAATTGTAGGGAACACAAAATAAAGACATTTTCCAAATATATTGCATTGTTCCTCTGTTTTCCCTAAAGAGATACAAGTGAATTTATTACCTCCATGGCTATTTCAGTTCCCTCAGTAACCGACTGTAAACAAATCTCCCTGGGCTGTTTGTTCAATGAGATAACAGAGAGTGAGTCATCACACAGGTCTGCAGTGTCAGTCAGTGTCCTGTGCTGCCAGACAGTAAAAAGCTTGATTTATCTCAAGTAAACAGCTCTGTAATTAGGGCTTTTGTTTTGGGGATCAGATAAGAAGTCCTTCCAGTAGTTTGAGAAGCTAATCTAATCTAATTAGCATCTGAAAGCACGGAGCTTATGCTGTACAAGCACGGAGTTTATGCAAATTAGTCTGAACCAGGAAGTGACAGAGAATTTCTTTCATGCATTCTTTGAAACCCTGTGGGGAGACAACTCCTTTAACCACTAGAGGGTACAATCACCTGTACACCCTTCTGCATTGTCTATACAATACAGAAGGTTGTACCAGGCTGGCAGTTCTATTACTTCCTGCCTTAACATATGGAAGCCTTCATTAGGTTTCCAGCTGCCCTATTAATGGCTTACAACCCGGCAATCTCGCCACAGATTGATGATCGGAGAGAGAAATGGTGTGCAATGGTGTCTAAATGGTTAAACAGCAGGGATCAGAGCCAGCTCTATTCTGTTAGCGGCAGGTGTCAGCTGCAATTAGTTGCAGGCACCCACCTCCTATGTAGCGAACATATATGTCATATGTTGGTAAGAGGTTAAACTAAAAAAGAACACGCTTTAATTACATTGCTTCCAGAGAAAGTTTTGACTTGGTGTTTTAACTGAGGACAAGTGTTTTTATGTGTTAACCCTTCTGTTGCAACATGAATGGCCTTCTGCTTTGTACTTAAAAGTTATTACCTTTGAATCAGTGTATTCAGTGGTAGCTGAGACTTTGACAATCATCTGTCATGTTGTCCATATGTTAAAGCAATCACAGTAGATTGCTGATTCAAAATCGTCTTTCACTTTTACAGCAAAGCTGCTCTTCTGTAAGTAAACCAAATTTGGGTTCTTGCACTATTTTCAGATACATTAGGTAGCTTGTGCAGCTCTCCCCTATTCATGTCTATGGGACTTCTGAATATAGCTGAGCACACTCACTTGACTATATTCAGAAATCCCATAGAAATTAATGGTAAAGAGGTGTGCATGGATGGCCATCTCCCCACTCACTGAGGCCAGCTATGAGCCGACCTCTTAGCAGGAAGTGGCTTTGTGGGAAAACCCCTTTAAAGGCATTACACATACAGTATATGTATGCGTCAAGCTATGGCTGCTTTCCAGGAATTTGTAGGACGGTGCAACTTATTTGCTATTGTATAATTATATGATGCTTCAATTAACTAAGTCTGCTAGTTTGCTACTCTAACTATTCCTTGTATCTGTGTAAGGTAGAAAAACAGTGTTTGCTGTTGTGAACGTTTCCTTTCTAGGCTATATTGTTTAACTGTAAGAGTAAATGATGTTTCTAACTATGGACCCAAGACTGGATTAAGGTTGCTCTAGGCTCCTGGTCAAGAAGTCTCACCTCTCCCTATACCAGCCACATATTGGAGAGGTGGCTGCACACGCACAGGGCCAATAGGAGGTATACTAGTTACTACTTTAGAGGCTATGTCAGTAGAATGAATCACACACTTTTTCTAAGAGAGGCAGGGCTTCAAGAAGTGTCTAGTGTGTATGTAAAAACCAGGGTAAAGGTATCACAGAAGCGACTGGAGTGTCTTAACAAATTTATTAAGGTTTTCTTTAAAACACAAGACTTCAACTTATATTTATGTTTAAAGCCTAGCGCCCAGTTTTTTTTTGCCTTTCGGGGGACACTGAAATCTCTCTGACACAATCTACAGTGGCAGGCCTGTGGAATGGCAGTCTCCCTCTTCATCCACATAGTCTCCCCATGTATCAACCTTTTCTACAGATCCCCAGTATGGGTACCTCCTGGTGTCTCCTTTTCGATACCCTCCTTGACTTTTGCTGATTTTTCTCACAAAATGGAGCACTCAACTCTAACTGCTATGAGTCTGCTGCTTAACGTTCTCCTCTGACTCCTCTCCCTGAGTTTCCTGGGTTTCTTCTTCTTCTGCATTTCCAATCTTGTGCCTCCTTTTGCCAGATGCCAGCTCCAGCTCTACATACAGTTGAAACCAGAAGTTCACATACACTATATAAATAGTGTGTTTCTCACTATCTGACATAAAATCAAGATAAACCTTCCCTGTTTTAGGTCTATTAGGATTACCAAAAATAGGGTTAGGGTTGGGGTATATATAGTTGAAACCAGAAGTTTACATACACTATATAAAAAGACACATAAACATGTTTTTCTCATTATCTGACATGAAATCAGATTAAACCTTACCTGTTTTAGGTCAACTAGGATTATCAAAATTATTTATATTTGACAAACGCCAGAATAATGAGAGAGAATTATTTAAGGCATTTTTATTACTTTCTGCAAAGTCAAAAGTTTACATACACCAGGATTATTATGCCTGTAAACAGTTTGGGACAGCCCATACGACATTGTCATGTCTTTGGAAACGTCTGATTGGCAACATCTGATTTAACATCTGAGTGTCATGGAAAGTCTAAAGAAATCAACCAAGATATCAGGAAAAGAATTGTGGACATGCACAAGTCTGAATCAACCATGGGTGCAATATCAAGATACCTAAAGGTGTCTCGTTCATCTGTATAAACAATTATACGCAAGTACAAACAAGATGGGAATGTCCAGTGATCATACCGCTCAGGAAGGAGACGGGTTCTGTGTCTCAAAGATGAATGTGCTTTGGTCTGACATGTGCATAGCAACCCAAGAACAAAAGAAAAAGACCTTGTGAATATGCTGGCGGAAGCTGGTAAGATTGTGTCATTATCCATAGTAATACGAGTACTGTATCAAGATGGGCTGAAAGCCCACTCTGCCAGAAAGAAGCCATTACTCCAAAAGAAACATATAAAAGCCAGAATAATGTTTGCAAATGCACACTGGAACAAAGATCTACATTTTTGGAGACATGTTGTGTTGTCTGATGAAACTAATATTGAACTGTTTGTCCATAATGACCATTGTTACGTTTGGAGGAAAAGGGAGAAGCTTGGGAGCCTAAGGCTATGTTCACACAGCTTATTTGCGGCCCATAGACTTTCATTACCAGCGGCGCATATATGCCGCTAGTAATTCACATGTCCCTTATCTCCCCGCTGCGTATTCGCCAGCAGGGAGAGGAGACGTAATCCATAGTTCTCTATGAGAACTATGTATTACCGTAATGACTGGGACGTATTCCCGACGTAATTCGCGCAGTACGGCTCGTACTTACGGACTGAAATATGTCCCATTTTAAGCCGTGTGAACATAGCCTCAGAACAACATCCCAACTGTGGAACACAGGGTTGGCAGCATCATGTTGTGGGGTTGTTTTGCTGCAGGAGGGTCTGAGGCACTTCACAAAATAGGTGGCATTATGAGGAAAGAAGATTATGTGGCAATACCGAAGCAACATCTCAAGACATCAGCCAGAAAGTTAAAGCTTGGGCGGAAATGAGTCTTCCAAATGGACAATGACTCGAAGCATACTGCCAAACTGGTTACAAAGTGGCTTAAGGATAACCAAGTTAATGTTTTGGAGTGGCCATCACAAAGCCCTGATCGCAATCCTATTGAAAATTTATGGGGAAAGCTGAAAAGGCAGGTGCAAGCACGGCAACCTATAAACATGGCTCAGTAACACTAATTCTGTCAGGAGGAATGGGCCAAAATTCCTAACAACTGTTGTGAGAAGCTTGTGGAAGGATATCTGAAACGTTTGACTCAAGTCATACAGTTTAAGGGCAATGCTACTAAATACTAATGAAATGTTTGTAAACTTTTGACTTTGAAGAAAGTAATAAAAATGCCTTAAAATTATCTCTCTCATTATTCTGGCATTTGGCAAATATAAATAATTTTGATAATCCTAGTTGACCAAAAACAGGTAAGGTTTAATCTGATTTCATGTCAGATGAGAAAAACATGTTTATGTGTCCTTTTATATAGTGTATGTAAACTTCCGGGTTCAACTCCATATACCCCCACCCTAACCTGACCCACCCTAACCGGACGAGACCCCAACCCTAACCTTATGCCCACCCAACTCCTACTCTCACTACTACCATACCGCAACCCTCACCCTCCCCTAACCTAACTTCAATTGAACCTATTATCAATGTTTATCATTACAACCTCACGGGCAGCAACAGTACAGGGAGCAACAGTACAGGGTTAAAACATCACAGGCAGCAACAGTATGGGGTTAAACATCATGGGGAACAACAATACGGGGAAAAACATTACGGCTAGTGGAGCAGATTTTCCGGTTGGAAACGCCTCACCACACGCTTTATACTTTGTATGAGGCATTTCTGTGGTGAAAATCCATTTAAAATATTCGTGTAAAAAACTTAAAGGGCTTGTGTGATAAACCAAAGAAAATAAGAACTAATAGTGCAGTAATTCTTAAGATAAGCAGTAAATATCTGTCACAATCTAGTTTGAGAACTACTTACAAACACTGTTTTATCGCATAGTATCGATATGTTGGATCTTTCTCCTCACTGGGCTAGTGGCCAGAGTTACAGTTAATAGGTGCGCTGTTTGAAAACTACATCTCCCACAACAGCCGCTACCTCCCCAACTTGATCTAAAAATATATTTATATATACTATAATAACACCATATAAATATAATATATATATACGCACTCTCCGCTCCTCACAGGCCCTTCTCCTTTTCCTCCCCCCTTACAGCTCCTCACACAACCGTCTCCAAGACTTCTCCCGTGCTTCACCCCAACCTGGAACCCCACTGCCCCAACACTCAGACTCCCCCCCTTTTCACCAGCTTAAAAAGCAACCTAAAACCCATTTTTTTTCATTTGCCATAACCTTCACAAAACTTGTCACTACTTCCTCCAAGACATTCTGCCCCTCACCCCTGCCTTCCCCCCCTTGTTTTTGAAGCCCTCGCGGGTGGGGCCCCCTCTCCCCCCCTTGTCGTCCCAAATTGTCATTACCCTTATCACTGTATCTTTGACTTATGTAATTATGTAACCCCCTCAAATGAACAGCGCCCGGAATCAAGGGCCTTTTAAAAAAAATAAAATAATAATAATAAAAAATTTTAATATATATAAAAATATATATATACATACACACATGTGTGTGTACAGCCCTTAGTCTCCTTTCTACTCTGTAGAGCTGTCCCTCAAGTCTGTCAGTTCAGCTCTGTTACGTCACTCAGCCTATCCAGGGAGTAACTAATAGATCCTGTCCTACTTCCTGTAGAACAGGTTTCTGCTGAGAAAGTAACCCAGCGGTCATTTTGTTCTTCTATAATGATTATTTCCTAGACAAAACGAGCAGATTTTTCTAATTAAAGATATTTAGGATTTTTTTTCATTATGACATTATGTAGTTTATCTATTTAGTTTTCTTTTTTTCCTGGAGAAGCCCTTTGAGAACTGATATGCAGAGAACAGCATAAAAACTGCATCAAAACCGCAGGGTCTGAACAACGACATGGTTTTCCATAGGCATCAATGAAAATTAACTTGGGTAGTTTTCTAGATGGTCTGAACATGGAAAACCCACCAAAATAGTGCCGCAAACAGCGTCCAAATCAGTGGTGTGAATATACACTTAAATTGATTGTGGGGCGCATAGAAGATGTTTCCGCATGATCACCTTCTGAAAAATGGCCGTGTTTGATCCGTGGGTGGGGTTAGGGGGTGTTTTCATGGCGTTCATGGTATAAATGATGCGTTTCCTGTATTCTGCAGATCGGTATAATTCCAGTGAAACTAAATATGTAAGGTTTTCATTATGTTTTAATACTTCTAATAAAAACATTCTCTATATTTTAAATGTGCGCCGCAGCACCGTTTTCTGCAACCAATAACTTTTTTGTTTTTCCGTCTATGGACCTGAGTGAGGGTCCATTTTTTGCGGGCTGTAGTGTAATTTTCATGGTACCATTTTGTAATTCATGCAACTTTTTGATCACTTTTTATTCCAGTTTTTTGGGACACAATGGGATAAATGATGTTATTTTTTAACAGATTATTATTATTATTATTATTAACATTTATTTTAAAGCGCCATTGATTCCATGGCACTGTACATTCGAGGGGGGTCACATACATAATATGTCAAATGAGTACAATAATAACAATGAATGACTTGTAACTGGTACAGAGGGAGAGAGGACCCTGCCCGCAAAGGCTTACAATCTACAAGGAGGAGGGAAGAGACAGGAAGGGGAGGGGCAGACATGTTTGTGGGGTAGTACAGTGGCAGCAGGATTATTGTAGGTTATAGGCAATCCTGAAGAGGTTCAGGTTCTTAAAAATGGTGAGA
>JAODAL010020249.1:0-69964 GCA_025379985.1 Phyllomedusa bahiana | reverse complement strand
GGGGTCCTCTTTTTGTACCAAGGGGCCCCAAAGAGTGGCAAGAAAATATTCCCCACACCATACACCCCCACCACCACCAGCCTGAACCGTTGTTAAAAGGGCAGGATGGTCCATGCTTTCATTTTGGTTGATGCCAAATTCGCCCCCTCCCAAACCAAAAGCCCGCAGCAGAAACGAGACTCACAACCGCAATTTTTTTCCAATTTTTCTATGTCCAATTTCGTGAGTTGGCAAATTGGAGCCTCATTTTTTTTCTTTTATGAAAGGAGGGCCCCCGGGTGTGGTCTTCTGCTGGAAGCCCATCTGCCTAAAATTTTTCGCCGTCTGTGCCTTCAAAAATGTCTTCTGCCTACCTTGGTTGTAACGGGTGGCTATTTGAGTCACTGTTGCCTTTCTATCACCTTCAAAAAAAAATAAAAAAAAAAAAAAAAAAAAAAAAAAAAAAAAACCAGCCGCCCTTTCCCACCCTGCATTCAAAGGCCCAAAATTTTCCCCCAATGATGCCAACTCAGGGTTTGTTTTTTTTCTTTTTTTCGGGTTTTTTAAAAAAAAAAAAAAAAAAAAAAAAAATTTTAAAAAAAAAATAAAAAAAAATAAAAAAATTCCTGAAATTTGACACAAAATATCTTTAAAAATCCTCATTTTTCCAAAATCCTTAATTTTAGGTATAGCAGCCCCTCGTTGGGAAATTTTTAGGGGCACGAAAGCGTTATGGGCCAAGGGCAAATAAAGGGGGCCCACAGGGCAGATATATGGGGCCACAGGCAGGTATATGGGGGCCCACAGAGGTATATGGGGCCACAGGCAGAAAATTGGGGGCAAAAGGCTTTTATATAGGAGCACTGAGGCAGGTATATAAGAGCATGAGGCGGGTATATGGGGGGCCACGGGCAGGTATGGGGGCACAGGCATAAAAGGGGGCACGGGCAGGTATGGGGGGGAAAAGGCGTAAGGGCCACGGGCAGGTATATAGGGTCTTTGGGAGGCAGTATATGGGGCCACAGGCATTTAAAAGGGGGCATGAGGCATTTTAAAAGGGGGTCAAAGGCGGGAAAAAGGGGGCCAAAGGCATATATAGGGGGCACAGCAGTATAGGGGCCACAGGCAGGTAATGGGCATTGAGGCAGTAAAAAGGGGCACTGGGGCAGTATTGGGGGCACAAGAGGAAAATAAGGGACTGAGGCAGTAAGGGGGCAATGAGGGAGTAATGGGGCCACGGGCGGGCAGGTATATGGGGGCCACGGGCGGTATAGGGGCAACGGGCGGGGAAATAGGGGCCAGGCATCATATGGGGCCACGGGCGGGGATGGGGGCCAACAGGCAGGATAAGGGGGGCACAGGCTTTTAAATGGGGGCACAGGCATAAGGGGGGTCACAGGCAGAAGGGGGCCACTGCGGGTAAAAAGGGGGGCACAGGCAGCATATGGGGGCCACAGGCAGGCATTATAGGGGCACAGGCAATATATAGGGGCCACAGGCAGGGATATGGGGGCCACAGGCAGTATATGGGGGCCACAGGCAGGCATTATAGGGGCACAGGCAGGGATATGGGGGCCACAGGCAGTATATAGGGCCACACAGGCAGTATATAGGGGCACTGAGGCAGGTAAACGCTAAAAATAACACCATTCATACTCACCTTAACTCCCCCGGCGAGCGCGCTCCTCCGGCAGCTCCTCGGGCAGCTCCTCGGGCGCACGGCCTATGACGCGCTGTGCGCCCGAGGACAGGCAGCGTCGCGATGACGTGATGTCATCGCGACGCTTCCAGCTGAGGCGCACAGGGCCGCGGCGGGTCCTCAGCGCTGTGAGGACCCGGCAGCCTCGCGGTGTAGGACCTGCGGGTCCGACACTGTCTGCGGAGCAGGGAGCGCTCGCTCTCTGCTCCGCAGAAGCCCTCAGATGTGTGTGCGTCCAGCGGACGCACATGCAGCTGAAGAGCCAGTCGGTGCTCCAGGCCCAGTGCAGAGGCCTGGAGCCCGGGCGACTCGGGGCACAGGGGGTTTTATTCGGGGCCCGAGCCCCGAATAAAACAGCCTAGCGACGCCCCTGCTGGGAGCCCTATTACTTATCTATCTATATAATGGGGGTGTATTACCTACCTATCTATATACTGGAGGCCCTATTACCTACTTATCAATATACTGGGGGCCCTATTTACTACCTATCTATATAATGGGGGTATATTACCTACCTATCTATATACTGGAGGCCCTATTACCTATCTATCTATATACTGGGGGCCCTATTATCTATCTATATATATACTGGAGGTCCTATAACCTATCTATATATTGGGGGCCCTATTACTTATCTATATACTGGGGGGCCCTATTGCCTATCTCTATACTGGGGGTCCTATTACCTATCTATAAACTGGGGGCCCTATTACCTATCTACAGACTGGGGGGCCGTATTATCTATCTACAGACTGGGAGGGCCTATTACCTATATACCTACTGGGTGACCATATTACCTATCTACAGACTGGGAGACCTCATTACCTATATATCTACATACTGGGGGACATATAACCTATATACTTACTACCAAAGAGACCTATATACCTACCTACTGGCAGAGGGTCTATAAACCTACCTAAGAATGGCCTATAAAGGAACGATTGGTCACTCCCCATCACCCAAAGCAGGCACCTGGATTTTCTATCATAGAAAAGCCAGTTGCTGTGGGGATGGGGTGTCACCATGCTTTCCTGTATAAACCCCCATTAGGAAAGGAGTCACATAAACCCCCCCGGTAGGTAGGTGGGTATATATGTGCTGGAAAAGTGAGGATTCTAAAATGTTTGTGTGGTAAATTCTGCAGAGACGAGTCGTGGCTGGAAGAAGTCATCATGGTGGTCTGGGCCGGATGGAAAAAGGAAAGTGAACGACTGCGATCAGAAAAGAAGCCTCCTGTGAGTCACTTAATGTAACTGCAGTGTAATCACTTATATTTCTGCAGAGCACCTGCATACAAAAATTCTACCACTATATGGTCACTGTATGGAGGTAATATACAGACTGCAGAGCCAGTGTACACTGGTGTCTACCACTATATGTCACTGTATGGAGGTAATATACTGTCTGCAGAGCCTGTGTACACTGGTACCTACCACTATATGGTCACTGTATTGCGTTAATATTCGTCTGCAGAGCCTGTGTACACTGGTACCTACCACTATATGGTCACTGTATGGTGGTAATATACTGTCTGCAGAGCCTGTGTACACTGGTGTCTACCACTATATGGTCACTGTATGAAGGTAATATACAGTCTGTAGAGCCTGTGTACACTGGTGTCTACCACTATATGGTCACTGTATGGGGGTAATATACAGTCTGCAGAGCCTGTGTACACTGGTACCTACCACTATATGGTCACTGTATGAAGGTAATATACTGTCTGCAGAGCCTGTGTACACTGGTGTCTACCACTATATGGTCACTGTATGAAGGTAATATACAGTCTGTAGAGCCTGTGTACACTGGTGTCTACCACTATATGGTCACTGTATGAAGGTAATATACAGTCTGCAGAGCCTGTGTACACTGGTACCTACCACTATATGGTAACTGTATGGAGGTAATATACTGTCTGGAGAGCCTGTGTACACTGGTGTCTACCACTATATGGTGACTTGTATGGTGGTAATATATAGTCTGCAGAGCCTGTGTACACTGGTACCTACCTCTATATGGTCCCTGTATGGCAATATACGTCTCAGAGCCTGTGTACACTTGTACATACCACTATCTGGTCACTGTATGGAGGTAATATACAGTCTGCAGAGCCTGTGTACACTGGTGTCTACCACTATATGGTCACTGTATGGCGTTACTATATGTCTTCAGAGCCTGTGTACACTGGTACCTACCACTATATGGTCACTGTATGGTGGTAATATACTGTCTGCAGAGGCTGTGTACACTGGTGTCTACCACTATATGGTGACTGTATGGTGGTAATATGCAGTCTGCAGAGCCTGTGTACACTGGTACCTACCTCTATATGGTCCCTGTATGGAGGTAATATACAGTCTGCAGAGCCTGTGTACACTTGTACATACCACTATATGGTCACTGTATGGAGGTAATATACAGTCTGCAGAGCCTGTGTACACTGGTGTCTACCACTATATGGTCTCTGTATGGCGGTAATATACAGTCTTCAGAGGCTGTGTACACTGGTGTCTACCACTATATGGTCCCTGTATGGCGGTAATATACAGCCTGCAGAACCTGTGTATACTGGTGTCTACCACTATATGGGCACTATATGTAGGTAATACACAGTCTGCAGAACCTGTGTACACTGCTGTCTACCACTATATGGTCACTGTATGGTGGTTATATACAGTCTGCAGAGTCTGTGTACACTGGTGTCTACCACTATATGGTCGCTGTATGGAGGTAATATACAGTCTGTAGAGCCTGTGTACACTGGTGTCTACCACTATATGGTCACTGTATGGCGGTAATATACGTCTTCAGAGCCTGTGTACAGCTGATAGTCACATGTGGGGGTTGCGTTTGCTCAGGGTCTGGCAGGATTATTTGATCCTTAAGTAGTAATAGTTTTGGGTCTTGGTTTTGTAGGAGTGTTTTAGTAACAATCATTCGTCTGGTAGATTTGCTCCATGTATAGGTGTATGTTTTGGTGACTGTTATTTAGGGGTATCACACTGTCATACGGTATTGAGTGCTTTCGAAAAAGCAGATTTGTCAGGGCTGATTTTCATTGTGCAGTGACTGCTGAGGAGATGGACGAGATCTATGTGGAATGTGCAGAAAATGAGTGACAGAAACATAAGTTTTTTCTCTGTTAAAATACATCCACAGTTCACAATGTGGCGTGAACAATGCTATGTGAATGCAGCCCTACTGAGCAAAATGTAACACAGAGGGCCCGGGCCCTGGATGTTTTAGGACCCTAGCACTGCCCCTGTATACCGCACCTCTAAAACCAGATGGCACAGTTATGTTTTTTCCCATTTTACCAAGTTGAGCAGGACGCAGGGAGAGATGCGTCCGTTTCAGACAAGGGATTTGAATTTTGACCAGGGTAATGAGGCGCCATTCGCCCTATTTGCCCGAGGCGCCACAATGCCTTGTCCCTGCCCTATCTGAAGGTAACCCCCCTGCCTCAGGTAACATTGCAGGTGCGAACCGGTCTGAGAGCCGCCACATTGAGCTCACTATAACACACCACATACTCCTTTCACATCCTGAGCCGCCAGCTGATGAGCGGCGGTACAGTGCTGTATGGTGGCGGCACATCATTAGCCACCAGCACATCTGCACAACTATTTCACAGCCCCAAATGTTCTCGTTCTGAAGCATTAAATAGGAAGAACCTCGTTTGCTGCTAATTAAAATGTTTGGAAAGGAGCAGAAAATCCCGAGCGTTAACAAAGCCTAACAAGCTGCAACCACCCACGGCGCACCAACCGCGGGGAAGAGCTGCCGCCATGCACTGACTGAGAGGAAGCAAATTATTAAAGGGAAACTTCCATCAGAAAGGAGGATCTTTCTTTAAACCAATATTCCTGTAAATCAATTTTTTTAAAATTTTTGACAGTAATTTATTTTATTTTATTTTAGCAGTCGTATGCAAATAGAAATAACGTATAAAATCTTGCCCTTTTTTTCACTGTAAGTGAATGGCCGGGCAGCCTAATCTCTCAATTTACTGCAGCTTCTGCTTATCTGCATGCAGTCTTATTACAAATAGTAGGTAATGACACAATACAGAGATAGATAAGATTAGTCTAGACTTGATGGACAATGACAGGAGCAAAACATGAAAGGATAATGGGTTCAACTTTTTCTGCACATGGGAGTTTTCCAGCTTTCTTCATACGTATCAGGTCCTGCTGATAACACCAACGACTCTCAGACCATAGTGGACCTGGAAGAAGAACCAGCAAGCGATCCTTACTGCCGCTATCAGAGCTCACAGAGGGAAAGTCAGAGAGACAAAAACCAGAGACTCATGTACACAGGTGAACTTTTTTTAAATTTTTTAAAAATTTAAAAAAAACAACCAACTCTGTACAATAGTTGCATATTGCTCCTCAATCTGTGAAACAACATTTGAGGGTAGTGTCCTATCAAAGGATACTGACCCCGAACAGGCTGCCTGGTGCCCTCCCGAAAACTATCCGAGTAAAGGGAAAACATAAGAGCTGTTATGTTTTGTAGAGAAACCCGATCGCTTCATGTTGCAGCTGATGTGAATCTTATATTGTTGCATTTACTCTTATATGACTTCTACATTGCTGCACTGCCTGTGCGGTCTGGTAAATTGGTGGCAGGATAATCTATTACTATAATATCTGGAATTACTATACTTATACTATGCCTGCTCCTATTATATTGGCTCTATGTCTGCTCCTATTAAATTGGCTCTATGTCTGTTCATATTATATTGGCTCTATGTTAGCTCCTATTATATTGGCTCTATATCTGCTCCTATTATATTTTTACTATGTCTGTTCCTATTATATTGGCTCTATGTCTGCTCCTGTTATATCGGCTCTATGTCTGCTCCTATTATATTTTTACTATGTCTGTTCCTATTATATTGGCTCTATGTCTGTTCCTATTATATTGGCTCTATGTCTGTTCCTATTATATTGGCTCTATTTTGGCTCCTATCATATTGGCTCTATGTCTGTTCATATTATATTGGCTCTATGTTGGCTCCTATTATATTGGCTCTATATATGCTCCTATTATATTGGCTCTATGTCTGCTCCTATTATATTGGTTCTATGTCTGCTTCTATTATATTGGCTCTATGTCTGCTCCTATTATATTAGCTCTATGTCTATTCCTATTATATTTTTACTATGTCTGTGCTCCTATTATATTGGCACTATGTCTGTTCCTATTATATTGGATCTATGTCTACTCCTATGATATTGGCTCTATGTCTATTCCTATTATTTTGGCTCTATGTCTGTTCCTATTATATTGGCTCTATGTCTGCTCCTATTATATTGGCTCTATGTCTGCTTCTATTATATTGGCTCTATGTCTGTTCCTATTATATTGGCACTATATCTGCTCCTATTATATTGGCTCTATGTCTGCTCCTATTATATTGGCACTATATCTGCTCCTATTATATTGGCTCTATGTCTGCTTCTATTATATTGGCTCTATGTCTGCTTCTATTATATTGGCTCTATGTCTGCTTCTATGATATTGGCTCTATGTCTGCTCCTATTATATTGGCTCTATGTCTGCTCCTATTATATTGGCTCTATGTCTGCTCCTATTATATTGGCTCTATGTCTGCTCCTATTATATTGGCTCTATGTCTGCTCCTATTATATTGGCTCTATGTCTGTTCCTATTATATTGGCTCTATGTCTGCTCCTATTATATTGGCTCTATGTCTGTTCCTATTATATTGGCTCTTTGTTGGCTCCTATTATATTGGCTCATTGTCTGCTCCTATTATATTGGCTCTATGTCTTCTCCTATTATAGTTGCTCTTTGTATGCTGTATTATATAGTCTCTATGTTTGGTACTAAATTATATATTATTCTCTTGGGATTATTCCACAATGTTTTGGTAATTACAATCTGTAACCTGCCCGGTATTTTTGGGCCTGATTTGTGATATTATTCTATTTCAGCAACGACGCAGACTTGATGAGCTGATTGCTGCCTCCTCTTCTATGTATTTTTCACATTCAGTTTTGCTCCGTGTTCTGTTACTTTTATCATTTTATGACTCAATATTACTTTTCTTGTCCCAAAGACCCTTTGTCTGTCGTTCGTGACTTTCGGCTACAGTGACAATGAACTGCACAGGGTGAGATGATGCGACGCTACAGATGAAGTAAAAGGAGTCACCTTGATACCAATTTAGTTTTTTTTTTGTGGAAAGTAACAAATCTAAATTCATGCAGGGACCTACAGCAAAATTTCCTGAATAGCGACCTAGCCCAGAATCTGGCAGACTGCATAATGAGTTGTGAAGTAGACAAAAGACAGAATTGATATTCATGGGACAAGATGATGATCATACAGCCGTATATCTCCTCCTGTACAGAATAGGAAGGTTCTCGTATTGAAAGTGTATGGAGCCGGCCAATTTACCCAAGGGCTTTCCTGACCCCCAAGTAAAGGAAAAAGAAGTTATCCCACTTTAACCTCCCCGTGCACCCCCCCCCCCATAGGGGGCCCCTCCACAGCAGGAGAGGTAGAGCAAAACAGCTCATACAGTAGTCATAAAGGATGAAAAATCTAGGCTACATTGTAAGTTTAATGGAGTAGCATAGCTTTAAAGGGTTGTCTCATGAACATACCCCCTGCCCATATGAAGTCATAGAGGTCAGCCCTCCTAATCACAACTTTCCTATAGGAGCCTCTCTTGCACAGTATTACATGGACGGCCATTTATATGACTGTGGTTGGCTTCTCTTGCCAAAAAATCAGTTCATTGATCACAGAGGTTGCAGTCACACAATTCTCTTATACCCTTCTGCCACAATCAAGTGCAAGAGTACCAGTAATGGCCCTGTCGAAATGAAAAGGGTTTTGCCACGAAGGCATTTATCCAGCTTCAGCTTTCAGTGTGCTCAAAACGGTGTGCGTGCATGTGTGCGTGCATGTGTGTGTGTGCGTGCATGTGTGTGTGTGCGTGCATGTGTGTGTGTGTGCGTGCATGTGTGTGTGTGCGTGCATGTGTGTGTGTGTGTGCGTGTGTGTGCGTTTTATGTGGCTGATGTGTGTGTGCTTTGGGTGTGTGTGGGATGTGTGTGTGCATGTGTGTCCCGTGCTTTGTGTGTGCGATGTGATGTGTGGGGCGTGCATGTGTGTATGTGCGTATGTGTGTGATGTGTGGGGACGTGATGTGTGTGTCGTGCGTGGTGTGGTTTTGTGTCGTGATGTGTGTGTGCGTATGTTGTGTGCGTGCTGATGTGTGGTGCAGTGGTTGTGCATGTGTGTGTTGTGCATGCATGTGTGTTGTGCGTGCATGTGTGTGTTGTGTGCGTGCTTTGTGTGGGGTGTGGTGGGCGCTGCATGTGTGTGTGTGTGTGTGTGTGTGTGTGTGCGTGGGTGTGCACTTTGTGTGTGGGGGGTGTGTGTGTGTCCCTGTGGGGTGTGCGTTGCATGGGGTGTGTGTGTGCTTGTGTGTGTGTGCATGCATGTGTGTGTGTGTGTGCGCATGTGTGTGTGTGTGCGTGTATGTGCGTGCGTGTGTGTGTGATTTGATTGAACTGCATAGCATGAGACCCAACAGGCTTGACATCACCATGCCTTTCCCCACAGTGTGCTCACTCTGGTCAAACAAAGGTCTGTTTATGTAAAAAGTTAGGAGTAGCTACAATGTAGCAAAGTGGTTAGCTGGTCTGCTTTTCATCCTTTACGACAATAGACATAAAGGACGAAAAATAAGTTCTATCTAGGCAACATTGTAAGTTTAATGGAGTAGCGTAGCCCTAAAGGGTTGTCTCATGAACATACCCCCTGCCCATATGAACGTCATAGAGGTCAGCCCTCCTAATCACAACTTTCCTATAGGAGCCTCTCTTGCACAGTATTACATGGATGGCCATTTATATGACTGTGGTTGGCTTCTTTTGCCAAAAAATCAGTTCATTGATCACAGAGGTTGCAGTCACACAGTGCTCTTATACCCTTCTGCCACAATCAAGTGCAAGAGTACCAGTAATGACCCTGTAGAAATAAAAAGGGTTTTGCCACGAAGGCATTTCATACCTAATTTATCCAGCTTCAGCTTTCAGTGTGCTCAAAACAGTGTGTGCGTGCATGTATGTGTGTGTGGGTGTGTGTGTGATGTGTGTGTGGGATTTGATTGAACTGCATAGCATGAGACCCAGCAGGCTTGATATCACCATGCCTTTCCCCACAGTGTGCTCACTCTAGTCAAACAAAGGTCTGTTTATGTAAAAAGTTAGGAGTAGCTACAATGTAGTAAAGTGGTTAGCTGGTCTGTCTTCCAACATAGAGGTCCTAATTTCAAATCGATGCAAAAACCAAATGTGTTTTTTTTTTCTCAATGCACATACCCCCTGCCCATATGCTATATTACGGCATATGAACGTCATAGAGGTCAGCCCTCCTGATCACAACTTTCCTATAGGAGCCTCTCTTGCACAGTATTACATGGACGGCCATTTATATGACTGTAGCTGGCTTCTCTTGCCAAATTCAGTTCTTTGTGAGATGAGGTTTGGGCTCCTATCTAAAAAGGATGTCTCCGATTGGTCACAGAGGTTGCAGTCACACAATGCTCTTATACCCTTCTGGCACAATCAAGTACAAGAGTGTCAGTAACGACTCTGTAGAAATTAAAAAGGGTTTTGCCACGAAGGCATTTCATACCAATTATTAACATCGCTTTTATGCCAGTGGTGGGGGTGTGTGTGATTAATCATAGGAGACAAAAGGGAACAAGGAGATGATAGTAAAACCCGGGGTTGAATACTTGTAACAAAGTGAGTTGTTTTGTCTTACTAAGCAAATAACAAGAGGGATTTTAGATGGGCAGCACTGGGTTTACCTTTTAAAGCAATATGTGATACTAAGGATATAGAGGACGGAGTAGAATGAAGACCTGGGGTTGGTTTGCTCAGCAGTGATGTGGGTGATTACAAGGAGTACAGAGGACGGGAGTAGAATGACAGCACCTGGTGGGTTTTCGCTCAGCAGTGAGTGTGTGTGATTACTAAGGAGTACAGAGACGGAGTAGAAAAGACGCACCTTGGGGTTAACCTGTAGCAATAAGTGGTGTGATTACTAAGAGTACAGGGGACGGGAGTAGAATTACAGCACCTGGGGTTGAACACTCGCTCAGCAGTGAGTGGTGTGATTACTAAGGAGTACAGGGACGGAGTAAAGACAGCACCTGGGGTTTTCGCTCAGCAGTGAGGGGTGTGTGATTATATAAAGTACAGAGGAAGGAGTAGAATGGGCAGCACCCTGGGGTAAAAACCTCAGCAGTGGGTGGTGTGATTACTAAGGAGTACAAGGGACGGAGTAGAATGACGCACCTGGGGTTTGAACACTCGCTCAGCAGTGAGTGTGTGTGATTATAAAGAGTACAGAGACGGGATAGAATGACAGCACCTGGGTTGAAACATTTTCGCGTGAGTTGTGTGTGATTATTTAAAAGTACAGAGGACAGGAGTAGAATGAACAGCACCTGGGGTTGAACACTCGCTCGCAGTGAGTGGTTGTGATTACTAAGGAGTACAGGGAAGGAGTAGAATGACAGCAAACCCGGGGTGAACACCCGCTCAGCAGTGGGTGTGTGTGATTAACTAAGGAGTACAGAGGAAGGAGTAGAATGACAGCACCTGGGGTGGAACCCAACTCAGCAGTGAGTGTGGTGATTATAAGGAGTACAGAGGACAGGAGTAAATGACAGCACCTGGGGTTGAACACTCGCTCAGCAAATGAGTGTGTTTTGATTACTAAGGAGTACAGAGGACAGGAGTAGAATGACAGCACCTGGTTGACACTTTCCCCATCAGTGAATGTGTGTGATTACTAAGGAGTACAGAGGATAGGAGTAGAATGACAGCACCTGGGGGTTGAACACTCGTCAGCAGTGAGTGTGTGTGATTTCTAAGGAGTACAGAGGACAGGGTAGAATGACAGCACCTGAGGTTTGAACACTCGGTCAGCAAATTGAGATGGTGTGTGATTTACTAGGCAGTAAGAACTGACAGGTAGCTGCCCGAGCGGAGAGGTGATGTCTGAGCGTGTGTGGCCAGGACTGAGGAGCTCTCAGCCCTGGTTGTATCCCATGGAGATGAGCTGTACACTATGGATCACTAAGGGAGCAGCTAAAACAAAACTGATGCAGAATTTTTAATAATGGTGAATGGTGAAAGTGTTTATTATTTAATTTGCAAGCCCATGTCAATTTTACTTTGTGGTAAAACCCTTTTAAGGGGGCCTCATATATTAGGGTCTTGGTTTTCCAAGATATGGAATTCTCCACAATATTATTTTATTTCACTTACCTAAAACAGAGTTTCAAAATTACAGTTGTCTCACAAAGACCTATGTCCATCTAGTTTATAGCTATGTGAGACCATTATTGGGTGCATATACACTGGGGACAGAATTGTTCTTCCCTTTAAATTAAATAAAAAAAAAACACAATCTTAACTAAAATAACATGAAACTGACACAAGTAGTAATATATTTAAATTTACTAAAAAATAAACTAGTGAAAATCAGACACAAAGAATTCTGCCCCTGTCCACAAGTATTTGGCCCACTCCTCATACTCCAGCTGTCCACAGGTATTTGTCCCACTCCTCGTACTCCAGCTGTCCACAAGGGATTTGGCCCACCCCTGGGGTCCATTGTTCCACAGGTATTTCCCACTCCTCATCTCCAAAACTGTCCACAAGGGAATTTGGGTCCATTTCCTCTCCACTGTTCCAAAAGGTATTTTTCCCACTCCTCTATTCCAGCTGTCCACAGGTAATTTGGCCCCACCCTTTATCTCCAGCTGTCCACAGGTATTTGGCCCACTTCTCATACACCCGCTACCACAGGTATTTGGCCCACTACCTTGCTCCAGCTTCCACAGGTAAATTTGGCCCACTCCTTGTGCTCCAGTGTCCACAAGTATTTGGAATTTTTACTGCTCCAAGTACGCTTTTTAAGCTGTCCACAGGTATTTAAAGGCCCCCTCACCCATTCCGGGGTTTTACCCGCTGCCACAGGTATTCGCCCACTCTCATGCTCCAGTTTTACACAGGTTTTTTAGGCCCCCTTTCCTCGTGCCCCTTTAAACTTGTTTTCCCCAGGTATTTGGGCCAAACCTCGAGTTTCAGCTGTCACAGGGATTTGCCCACTCCTCATGCTCCAGCTGTCCACATTGTTTTTGGGCCTTCCACTATTTATCCTAATAAGGCTGCAGCGTTCTCAGGTGGGAAGGTGCTTCTCTAGGCTCCTGGTTTCAGCTCCTTCCACAGATGTCCTAGAGGATTTAGGGCTCATAGAAACCACTTCAGAATAATCTAATGCTTTGTTCTTAGCCATTCTTGGATGTTTTTAGTTGTGTGCTTCGGGTCATTATTCTGGGAGGACACATGACCTGCGACTGAGACCAAGCTACCTGACACTGGGCAGCACATTCTCTCCAGAATGCCTTGAGATTTCATTGTACACTGTACAAGACCCCTTGTGCCTGATGCAGCAAAGTAGCCCCAAAACATAAGCGAGTCTCCTCCGTCTCTCACAATAGGTACAATGTTCTTTTCTTTTCCTAATTTTTGCAACTCTGAACATATAGCTGATGTGACTTGCCCAAAATCTCCAGTTTTGTCTCAGCTGTCCAAAGGACATTCTCCCAGAAGCTTTGTGGTTTGTAAATATGCATTTTGGCAAATTCCAGGATCCCTTTTTTATGATTTGTTTTCAACAGTGGTTTCCTCCTCAGTCCTCTTCCATTGCATCTGACACTGATGTACTTTACCCTTGGAGTTCACCTCTAATCTCTTTGGAAGGTATCCTGGGCTCTACCATTTGTATTATCCATCTCTTCAATTTGTCATCAATTTTCCCCTTGCGGCCTAATCCAGGGAGGTTGGCTACAGTCCCATAGAACTTAAAGGTATGAATAATATGTGCTACTGTAGTATCAGGAACATCAGGCTGTTTGGTGATGGTCTTATAGCCTTTAGCTGTAACATTATTTCTATCATTTTCTTTTTCATCTCTTGAGACAACTCTCTCCTTAGCTCCCTTTGGTCCATGTTCCATATGGTGCACACCATTATACCAAACAGCACAGTGACTACTTTTCACCCTTCCAATAGGCAGACTGACTGGTTACAAGATTGAAGACACCTGCAATGCTAATTACAGGACACACCTTAATTTAACATGTCCTTATGGTCAAATTATTTTCAATCTTTTCTAGAGATAGCATCATTTTTGTCCAAGTCGGTTTCATTAGCTTGTTTTTTCAAACATTTCGGCTGACCAAAATTCCAACGTAATGTTTAATTTTAATTTGTTGATTTTCAATAAATTTAAACTTATTATTAGTTTTTTTTATGTTTCAGCTTATTTCAGTGACCAATTGGGTTTTTTCTTTCTTTAATGGATGTGGAACAACAATGTTTTCTTGTGTGTAAGTTATCACAAATTTTATAGGAATTTTTATAGTAGTAGAATGCATTATAAAGTTATTCCTCTAGGTTTTTTGGGCAATTTTTCTTAGAGGGACCAGTTGCAGATTATTTGGCCTCAGTTTTAGGTACATATAAATGATTAAAAATGTCATATGAATTTTTCATAATAGTAGAATTCATGAAATAAATAATTCCTTTGTGTTTTTTGAACATTTTTTAGATGGAACAGATGTTGTCGGCATCATTATTGGCTTCATATAAGTTATAATAAATTCTATAGACATTTTGATGCATGAAAAAGTAATTACTCTATTTTTTTTATAATTTCTTTAAGCTGTTAATTACTTACATTTAGGCCATGTTCGCACAGCTTAAAACTGGACGTATTTCAGTCCGTAATTACGCGCCGGAGTGCGCAAATTACGGGCTGAAAACGTCCCAGTCATTACGGTAATCCACAGTTCTCATATGCGAATCCGCCGGGCGGGGAGATAAGTGACATGTGAATTACTAGCGGCGTATATGCGCCGCGGGTAATACAAGTCCCCCCCCCCCCCCGCCCCGCCCCCCGCCCCGCCCCGACCACACGGCGTAATTGCGGGGCGTAATTACGCCCCGCAAATACACCGTGTGAACCTAGCCTAACCCCTTACCACACTATCCAGCAGGGAGCCATTAAAGGGGTTGTCTCACTACGTTGATTTATCTTACCTCAGTCCTGTTTTTCTTGGTTTCAGTTTGAATTCAGGGCTGTGTTTACTGGCTTCCACTAGGCTGCAGTAGAAGCCAGGTCTGTAGCTATAGCAACCAGTGCTGGAAGACTATCAGGAGTGATGGAACAGGTCTGTAGTTATAGCTACCAGTGCTCGCAGCCTGTCAGGAGAGATCAAACAGGTCTGTAGCTATAGCAACTAGTGCTGGCAGCCTATCAGGAGAGATTGAACAGATCTGTAGCTATAGCAACCAGCGCTGGCAGCCTATCAGGAGAGATTGAACAGGTCTGTAGCTATAGCAACCAGTACTGGCAGCTTATCAGCAGAGAGCAAACAGGTCTGTAGCTATAGCGACCTGAGGAGCTGATGCAGTCCATACAAGAGGGGATATCTAGGTATAGGTAGGACACTTAATAGAAACATATTGCAAAGTGACTTGTTTTTGCAAGATCTTTAACATAAAAAGTGGCAATCCTTGTAGTGAGACAACCCCTTTAAGGAGGTATGATGCGGGCTCACTCATTGAGCCTGATTAATGCATGGCAAGTGCCAACTGTTAATTACAGTCAGAATCCAATGCCAGTGGCCGGGATTGGAGATGGCTCCAATCTCGGACATTTAACCATTTAGTTGCCGTAGTAGACGTGACCACGTAATCTAGATGATTAGAAAATAGGGCTGTGATCTGTTGCATCCCCCGATCATCCCCCTCGAGTAGGGATTATAGGGTGCGGTTCAATTGTCATGGCACCCAGGATCCTAATAAAAGCCTCCAGGTCTGCCATGGCTGTACTTTTATTACACCGTGCTTGGGGGTGTAGCAGAATAGCTATATAGGGCAATTCATTAGTACTGTGAAATATAGAACAGGCGATCACATGTTCAAGTCTTCTTGGAGCGACTAAATATTACAGTATTAAAAAGAAAAAATAATAAATCAAAACGTTTCCAATTTATCATATAATAAAAACATAAATTAACATAATTGGTAAAAAAAAAACACCAAATACCAGAATTATATTTTTATTTTTGGTCATTCCGAATCCCAGAAAAATTGGAACAAAAATTGGACAAAAAGTCATGTGTGTAATCTACATAAATACCAATAAAAACTACACACTCAAAAGAAATATGACCTCTCTCAGGTCCGTAGACAGAAAAATAAAAAATTTATTGGTCTCAGAGAATGCCAAAATTTGCTGCCAAACGGGGGAAAATCATACAACCAATCACCAGCCATTTTCTAGACAGGAAAAAGGTAGCGTATCCAATCAATCCAATCAATGAATGATATGCTTCCTTTTTTCTATGGTAGAAAAGGCTGCTTATTGGTTGTACGGTTTTTAAGCAAAATTTAAATCCCGCCAAAGCGTCCATACCCAAAGGTGCAGCACCACACTACTTATAGGAATACTACCTCCAATAGGTATCAGCACCACACTACTTATAGGAATACTATCTCCAATAGGTATCAGCGCCACACTACTTATAGGAATACTATCTCCAATAGGTATCAGCGCCACACTACTTATAGGAATACTACCTCCAATAGGTATCAGCGCCACACTACTTATAGGAATACTACCTCCAATAGGTATCAGCGCCACACTACTTATAGGAATACTATCTCCAATAGGTATCAGCGCCACACTACTTATAGGAACACTACCTCCAATAAGTATCAGCACCACACTACTTATAGGAACACTACCTCCAATAGGTATCAGCGCCACACTACTTATAGGAATACTACCTCCAATAGGTATCAGCGCCACACTACTTATAGGAATACTACCTCCAATAGGTATTATCACCACACTACTTATAGGAATACTACCTCCAATAGGTATGATCACCACACTACTTATAGGAATACTACCTCCAATAGGTATCAGCGCCACACTACTTATAGGATTTACTCTCCAATAGGTATCAGCGCCACACTACTTATAGGAATACTACCACCCATAGTTATCAGCCCCACACTACTTATAGGAATACTACCTCCAATAGGTATCAGCGCCACACTACTTATAGGAATACTACCTCCAATAGGTATCAGCGCCACACTACTTATAGGAATACTACCTCCATAGGTATCAGCGCACACTACTTATAGGAATACTACCTCCAATAGGTATCAGCGCCACACTACTTATAGGAAACTACCTCCAATAGGTATCAGCGCCACACTACTTATAGGAATACTACCTCCAATAGGTATCAGCGCCACACTACTTATAGGAATACTTACCTCCAATAGGTATCAGCGCCACACTACTTATAGGAATACTACCTCAATAGGTTTCAGCGCACACTACTTATAGGAATACTTCCTCCAATAGGTATCAGCGCCACACTACTTATAGGAATACTACCTCCATAGGTATCAGCGCACACTACTTATAGGAATACTACCTCCAATAGGTATCAGCGCCACACTACTTATAGGAATACTACCTCCAATAGGTATTATCACCACACTACTTATAGGAATACTACCTCCAATAGGTATCAGCGCCACACTACTTATGGAATACTACCTCCAATAGGTATCAGCGCCACATACTTATAGGAATACTACCTCCAATAGGTATCAGCACCACACTACTTATAGGAATACTACCTCCAATAGGTATCAGCGCCACACTACTTATAGGAATACTACCTCCAATAGGTATCAGCGCCACACTACTTATAGGAATACTACCTCCAATAGGTATCAGCGCGCACACTACTTATTAGGATACTACCTCCAATAAGTATCAGCGCCACATACTTTATAGGAATACTACCTCCAATAAGTATCAGCGCCACACTACTTATAGGAATACTACCTCCAATAGGTACCAGCGCCACACTACTTATAGGAACACTACCTCCAATAAGTATCAGCACCACACTACTTATAGGAACACTACCTCCAATAGGTATCAGCGCCACACTACTTATAGGAATACTACCTCCAATAGGTATCAGCGCCACACTACTTATAGGAACACTACCTCCAATAGGTATCAGCGCCACACTACTTATAGGAATACTACCTCCAATAGGTATCAGCACCATACTACTTATAGGAATACTACCTCCAATAGGTATCAGCTCCACACTACTTATAGGAATACTACCTCCAATAGGTATTAGCACCACACTACTTATAGGAATACTACCTCCAATAGGTATTAGCACCACACTACTTATAAGAACACTACCTCCAATAGGTATCAGCACCACACTACATATAGGAACACTACCTCCAATAGGTATCAATAGAGAGGCAGCTTACTTCCTTCTAGAAAACTAATTGACATAAGCTGATGTATTATTTTTCCCAGAAAGCATTGCCTGGTCTATTAGACTTCCTATATCACTCCAAAAGAAGAAAAAAAGGAGCTGCTTATGGCCCATAACCATGAAGACACAAATAGAAGCCTGGACTGGTAATCTGCCCCACTAGGTAGATTGCTGGTGGGCCGACTCGACCAGTTGGCCGTTTAGCTCAGGATGACAGCCTCTTTAAAGATTGGGAAGGATGTCAGTAAACACCTCTGCCCAATCATAGAGAGAACTATAGAGCCATACAGGTACAGTAGCACAGATCTCTCTGTGAACTCATCTCTATGATCAGTGCTGGGAAGAAACAGTGAGTGACTGCTGGGACAGCACTGAAGCATAGTGAGGTGAGTAACCACAAGACACCACGTGTGTAGCATTAACTCCTTTACTGGATCAATACATTAACCCCTTTACTTTCCGGGACCACCAGGCATTGTTACCTTAATCTTTTCACTGCCGTAGACACCCCCGAAACTGCTAAGATTAACCTCTTTACTTCCTAAGAGCACCATGTATGTATCATTGAGGGGCGTGTCCAGAAAGGAAAAAATACTCCTCAGTGGGTCCAGGGTGCTGATTGAAACTCCATGGAGATCTGCTCCTCTTTACGACTGGATTTTCATCTCAACACACAGGAGAGGCTTGTAGAAAAATGAGCCTCTCTTGCATCATGACGGGACAAGTACTCAGATGTGAAGAGTAGCAGATCACTGGGGAATCCTGGAACGGTAGCAGTGGGGGGAGGTAGAAAAATGTATTTTAAAAAAAAATAATTTACCCACCCAGGACCAATTGAAGAATATTTCCTGAGCTGGACAACCCCTTTAACTCTTCCACTGCTCTATACCAGAAAGCCGTACATTAACCCTCCCACTGACCTAGAGCACCAAGAATCTTTGTATTCAAAAAATTAATCAGCACAATCAAAATAAGTTAAAGAAAGTTACGTAGGTGCACACTGGGATGGCAGTGTATAATGTAAATAACAAATCAGCAGCACTCTACAAACGCTAAGAGACAGGCAAAGTGAAGGCGCCAAGTGAGGTATTTTACAGTATAAGTCCGCACCTGAACTGAGGTCACCTTGTTGCAGTGAATGGGCCCTTGCTGTTTTGATCAAACGTGTGCACTAAGAACCTCAAATTTTCATGAATCAAAAAGTAGCAGAAATGCATTTTAAAATAGTTATATTCAATATATTCACTTCGACTGTCTCTTAGCATATGTAGAGTGCAGATGATTTGTTAAGGATCTTTATATTGACTCCCTCACTGCTCTCAACCACCAAGAATATTAACATTGACCCCCTCACTACTCTAGACCACCAATGATCTTTATATTGACCCCCTCACTACTCTATACCACCAATGATCTTTATATTGACCCCCTCACTGCTCTAGACCCTCAATGATCTTTATATTGACTCCCTCACTGCTCTCAACCACCAATAATATTAATATTGACCACCTCACTACTCTAGACCACCAAGGATCTTTATATTGACCACCTCACTGCTCTAGACCACCAAGGATCTTCATATTGACCACTTCACTGCTGTAGACCATCAAGGATCTTTATATTGACCACTTCACTGCTATAGACCATCAAGGAACTTTATATTGACCCCTCACTGCTCTAGACCACCAATGATCTTTATATTGACCCCCTTAGTACTCTAGACCACCAAGGAGATTTATATTGACTCCCTCACTGCTCTCAACCACCAAAAATATTAATATTGACCCCCTCACTACTCTAGACCACCAAGGATCTTTATATTGACCCCCTCACTGATTAAACCTTCAAGGATCTTTATATTGACTCCCTCATTGCTTTAGACCGCCAAGGATATTTACACTAACTATATAGTGTTATACTATTAATACTAATTCCCTCACTGCTCTAGATCACCAAGGATCTTTATATTGACCACCTCACTGCTGTAGACCACCAATGAAATTTATATTGACTACCTCACTGCTCTAGACCATCAAGGATCTTTATATTGAGCTCTTACTGCTCTAGACCACCAATGATCTTTATATTGACTCCCTTACTACTCTGGACCACCAAGGATATTTATATTCACCGCCTCACTGCTCTAGACCACTGTGCTTTTTCATATTGACACTCTCACTGCTCTAGACCACCAAGGATATTTATATAGACCCCCTCACTGCTCTTGACCACCAGGAATTTTTATATTGACCCCTTTACTGTTCTTGACCACCGTGGTTTTTTATATCGATCACCTCACTACTCTAGACCACCAAGCATTTTTACATTGACCTCCTCAAAGCTTTAGACCATCAAGGATTTTTGTACTTACCCCATCACTGCTCTAGACCATTAATGATCTTTATATTGACCCCATCACTGCTTTAAACCCCCAAGGATTTTTATATTGACGCCCTCAGTATTCTAGACCACCAAGGATCTTTATATTAACCCCTCCACTGTTTTAGACCTCCAAGGATCTTTGTATTGACCCCCTCACTGCTCTAGACCACCAAGGATATTTATATTAACTCCTTCACAACTTTAGAACACCATAGTTCTTTGTATTGACCCCCTCACTGCTCTAGACCTCCAATGATCTTTTTATTGACCCCCTAACTATTCTAAACCACCAAGGATCTATATACTAACCCCGTCACAACTTTAGACCACCAGAGTTCTTTGTATTGACCCCCTCACTGCTCTAGACCACCAAGGATTTTTATATTGAAACCGTCATTACTCTAGACCACCGAGGATCCTTATTTTGCCCGTTGCTGCTCTAACCCACCAGATATGATATGCAGCATTAAGCCTTCCACTACTCTTCATTAGGGAGATTTACATCAACCCTTTAAGTTGGGGGGGAGGGGGGGGATAAAGCACAATTTTCTGCAGTGTAAGCTCTTTTCTTGGCAGTATGGAGGAGTGGGGGGGATTATATTGAATGTGGGCTAGATGGATTGAGTGCAAACGCTGCTTTGTAGTCCTAGTCCAGTCCTGCACATAGCTATGCATAGAAGCTGCTTACACAAAACGGAAGAATTTTCCATTGAAAGTAAAGTTATATTATTTTACAAATGTAAAATTCCCTGGTCAATATTAGGCCTCATTTTTAAAGTAGCATAGCATATTTTATGAACATTTATTCACAATAAAAAAAAATGGCTGCCCTGAGAAGAATAAGAAGACAAAATTAATAGGATATAATTCTACCTCTGATAAAGTCCATTGATTCCTGTAATGCGGAGGTGGATTCGCTGGACCACCGCAAGCGATGATAGCTAAGCCACGTCAGGGAGCGGAGTCTAAGTAGCCCCCGGGATTCACCAGAGCCCGCCGCAAAGCGGGATGGACTTGCTGCGGCGTGAGGCTACCAGGTCGCTACCCCCGACGTGACTTGCTTGCGATAGCGGCCGGGGTACGGCGTGGTACAGAATCGTAATCCAGAGGCGTAGTCGGGGACAGGCAGAAGGTCAGGACGGGCGGCAGAGGTTTGGGGTCAGAGACAGGCAGAAGGTCAGAGCAGGCGGCAAACAGGCAAGGTCAGGAAACGTAGCGGAACGGACTGGTACACGGGTAATCAAACGGAACTCCAACTCTCTCAAGACTCACTAAACGCACACCAACAAACTGGCAGAGAGTGCAGGAGGCGTGAACAATAAATAGGGTCAGCGGCCAGCAATGGCCAATTACCGGCGCGCTATCCCTTTAAATCCCGACCAGTCGTCGCGCGTGTGCCCTAAGGAGCGGGTTCACGCGCGGCGGCTGTCAGAGCCAGACACAGGAGCAGGGACTGGTGAGTACGGGGTTTCCTGGGTAGGAGCAGAAGGACCACGGCTGCGGGCAGCCGCGGCACCCGCGCCGGACCCCGTACGCGCCGGGGGACGGCCGCGGCGCCGAGCGCCGTGACAATTCCTATGGGGTTGTGAGGATTACAGGTAAATGCAACTACATCGGCTGAGTATAATAAAATATCATAGTGCCTTCTACTGCCACTAGTCTCTGATCTTCTCTTAACCGGCTATGGTTGAAGAGTATCTTGAATACTTCATCTCCTGATACAGATCAGCACCTTATATAAGAGCATATGGCTATTGGGTGCTGTTGGTAGCAGGGGCAGGGCTGTGACAACCTTTTCTGATCTTGTCCCCGCCCCCTAGGATTCCCTGGTCAATATTAGGCCTCATTTTTAAAGTAGCACAGCATATTTTATGAACATTTATTCAAAATAAAAAATGGCTGCCCTGAGAAGAATAAGAAGACAAAATTAATAGGATATAATTCTACCCCTGATAAAGTCACCTTTTAATTTGCTACTTTTTACATGGAATATTAATGTAATATAAATAAATACTATATAATTTTTTATTGTTTCTGAGTAGAGATGGGCGAATTCCCCAAAAATTCAGTTCGCCAAATTTTCCGACAAAATACGTTTCATCCCGAATTAAGAATCGCGTTAAAAAAACAGCTATTTCCAGGCTGCACAGAGCCTGTAGGGTGCTATAGAACGTTGTGCCATGCTTTGTAAATGTGTCTATAGCTTTTGAGATCTCAGCCTATCTTCTAGATGAGAGCAGCACTGAATAATCCGCAATATAATGAGATTATTTTCCGGAGCTTGTGCGTCTAATGAACGTCAGACGGGTATTATTTATGGACCGGGTGTGTGAACTGTTGCTGTAAATCACTGAATAACAACCACGTTGTCTTGAGTGAAATATAAAAGAGGATTTTTACTAATTAGAGAGTAGAGTAGACGACGGGTCCCGTTCAATTAAGGTCCAGACGCCAATTTGCCATCGGAATTTTTTTTCACATAGTGAAATGACAAACTGACAACAAGAAAACATCTGTCCTGATCTGTTACCTTCCCAATTATTCCTGGTGCGACATTCGCCTGCAGGAACTCTCTATTCTGGTAAGAGAAAATGATCCTTGTTTTACAATTTATTTATTTAATTTTATTTTTTTTAGAAGAAGTGAATAATATTTCAACATTTTAAAAAAATTCAATGAAAGTTTTAATATTATTTGTACAATTTTTGCATTTTTATACAAAATGTGGCTCATCTATCAAAACTGTCTGAGACGTCGTTTACACGGCACAGACCAAATACCGGTCTGGAAATCTCGACCAGTATTTGGTCTGTTTCTGGCACGCACAGCTTTTCTCCGCAGTTTGTGGATCCAAGCCCTCCCCCTTCCCACAAACATGTTCATGTTCTGCCTGAAAACCAGTGGAAGGATGACCATGTTCTAGGTTTTGGGGACTGCTGCATGGATTTTCCATTAGGCCATGTCCCGACGGCACCGGTTTCCGGCCGGTTTTTAAGACATTCTACTTGGTCATTGTTCCGGCCGGTTTTTCAGACATTCTACTTGTTCATTGTTCCGGCCGGTTTTTCAGACATTCTACTTGTTCATTGTTCCGGCCGGTTTTTGGATGGAATATGAACATGTCAATGGGAAGGGGCAGGGCTTTTCTCCACTCATCGCGGAGAAAAGCCGTCCACCTGCGGCCGTGTGCATGGCACAAAAATCCGATAAACCGACCGGTATTTGTCCTGTGTCATGGGGACGTGCCCTTAACTCCTTAACGACCCACTGTCTTTTGACGTTGACTGGTGCAGGTCGTTCGTCTGCAGCAACGTCTTTTGGCGTCGCTGTAGACTTCGGAGTTTGCGGCTCCGGGCGCCGCAGCTGCACTGAGATCGGGGCTGTACTACACAGCCCTGATCCCAGAGCATCTTCTGCGAGCACCGGGGAGTGGGGGAAACCTCCGCAACCCGGTGCTTTAACCGTTTGATTGCCGCAGTTCGTCACCTCAGCTCAATCAAAGGGTTTCCCTGCTCAATCAGGTGATCGGAACGCCCAGTGACCCGACAGAGCCCGGGAAACGGCTGCACAGTCAACCCTGGGGACCTAGAGTGGCCCCAGAGCTGTCTGTGTATGAAGCCAGTGATCAGGACAGACTGTGTGCTGTCCAGATCACTGCCTGTGTCAGACTGACACAGATTATAGTTCTCCCTTCATGGGATTAAAAAAAAAAAAAAAAGTAAAAACCATAAAAAGTGTAAAAAAGAATAAAAAAATAAGTAAAATAAAAAGAAATATTTAATAAAAAATAATTGCACATACATTACACACAAAAAAAACCTACACATATTAGGTATCCACACAAGCGTAATAACCTGTAGAATTAATCTAACAAGTTATTAAGTGTGAAATGCGAATGGTGTAAAAAAAATATGTAAAAAAACAAAAAAACTGAAAAAAAATTCTGCAATTATTTATAAGTGAACTTAAACTATTCGCCCACAAAGTACAACTCGATTTTAAACGAGGCCTCATACAACTGCGTCATTGAAAAAATAAAAAAGTTACAACTGTTGAAACGCGAGGAGGCAAAAACTAAAAAAATGTTCTGGTCATTAACTACTCTACAGGCGTGCGGCTTAGGGGGTTAAAGTCCATGTAAAAGGTTTACAGACGGCTTTCAAATCTGAAAACTGTCTGTAAATCTGGCTGAAAACCCTTGCTGTGGGGACATCGCCTAAGGGTACAAAAACACAGCACTGACAAAATCCAACTGTGCCCCGCCCTGTGTAGACTTAGCCTAAGGGTACAATAACATGGCACTGACAAAATCCGACTGTGCCCAGCCCTGTGTAGACATAGCCTAAGGGTACAATAACATGGCACTGACAAAATCCGACTGTGCCCAGTGCTGTGTAGACATAGCCTAAAGGGAACAATAACACGGCACTGACAAAATCCGACTGTACCCAATGCTGTGTAGACATAGCCTAAGGGTACAATAACACGGCACTGACAAAATCCGACTGTACCCAATGCTGTGTAGACATAGCCTAAGGGTACAATAACATGGCACTGACAAAATATAACTGTGCCCAGTGCTGTGTAGACATAGCCTAAGGGTACAATAACATGGCACTGACAAAATCCGACTGTGCCCAGTGCTGTGTAGACATAGCCTAAGGGTACAATAACATGGCACTGACAAAATCCGACTGTTCCCAGTGCTGTGTAGACATAGGCTAAGGGTACAATAACATGGCACTGACAAAATCCGACTGTGCCCAGTGCTGTGTAGACATAGCCTAAGGGTACAATAACATGGCACTGACAAAATCCGGCTGTACCCATAGACTTCAACAGCACAGGTTTTCTACTGAAGCCATTGACCATCCAGTGGAAGGTAAAACATGTTCTGCCATAAGGACGCTGACATTTGGGGGCAGGATAATGACACTGACACTTGGGGACAGGATAAGGACGCTGACATTTGGGGGCAGGATAATGACACTGACACTTGGGGACAGGATAATGACACTGACATTTGGGGGCAGGATAATGACGCTGACCCTGGGGGGCAGGAAAAGGAAGCTGACAGTTGGGGGCAGGACAATGACACTGACACTTGGGGGGCAGGATAATGAAACTGACACTTGGGGACAGGATAAGGACGCTGACACTTGGGGGCAGGATAATGATGCTGACACTTGGGGGGCAGGATAATGACACTGACACTTGGGGACAGGATAATGACGCTGACACTTGGGGGCAGGATAATGACGCTGACACTTGGGGGGCAGGATAATGACACTGACACTTGGGGGGCAGGATAATGATGCTGACATTTGGGGGCAGGATAATGACACTGACACTTGGGGACAGGATAATGACACTGACACTTGGGGGCAGGATAATGACACTGACACTTGGGGACAGGATAATGACACTGACATTTGGGGGCAGGATAATGACGCTGGCACTTGGGGACAGGATAAGGACGCTGACATTTGGGGGCAGGACAATGACACTGACACTTGGGGGGCAGGATAATGAAACTGACACTTGGGGACAGGATAAGGACGCTGACACTTGGGGGCAGGATAATGAAACTGACACTTGGGGGCAGATAATGACACTGACACTTGGGGACAGGATAATGACGCTGACACTTGGGGGCAGGATAATGACGCTGACACTTGGGGGGGAGGATAATGACGCTGACACTTGGGGCAGGATAAGGACGCTGACATTTGGGGTCAGAATAATGACACTGACACTTGGGGACAGGATAATGACGCTGACACTTGGGGGGCAGGATAATGACACTGACACTTGGAGGGCAGGATAATGACGCTGACACTTGGGGGCAGGATAATGACGCTGACACTTGGGGGCAGGATAATGACACTGACACTTGGGGGACAGGATAATGACACTGACACTTGGGGGGCAGGATAATGACACTGACACTTGGAGGGCAGGATAATGACACTGACACTTGGAGGGCAGGATAATGACGCTGACACTTGGGGGCAGGATAATGACGCTGACACTTGGGGGGCAGGATAATGACACTGACACTTGGGGGACAGGATAATGACACTGACACTTGGTGGGTAGGATAATGACACTGACACAAGGTACAGAGCAGTAGTATAATACCTCTATATCCAGCTCCTGTGTACAGTGGTGCACCCCCCATACATTCCCCCCTTATTCTTGACGCCGCTCATCTTCTCCATATTTACATATTAATGTCTCCGTTTATTCGCCTTCATTGCTCCTCTGCAGATCTCTCACGATAAGTCGTCCTCTCCTCAGCGCTGCGAGCGATATTTTAACCATTTTGTTGGAGATTTAGAATCCATCACGAGTCATTAAGTTTTATTCTCCTCCGCAGTTTCTTCCTCGCTTCCTGTAGAATCGCGGCGTCTCCCCGCTGTCAATTTGGAGAGGCGACGGTGATGATTGAGCGTCGGGGAACTCGCTGCCGTCTGGGAGGTTTTATTACTTTGTAGAATTTGCAGGTTTCTGTTTGTTTCATGTAAATATTGAATGAGCCAATTAGATTCCCAGATAGAGCGAAGCGTTACAATGTATCCCTCGAAAAGACTGTTTATAAACAAATGTATATGATTTTGGCTGCAGGAAGTAGCAGCAGATACAGAGGTGTGGAAAAGTATCAAGACTTGGTTACATTATTGAAAAAATTAATGCAGGCTACGGAAATTTCCTATACTTGGTATGGAGAGGGGTGGCCTAACTACTGGCTACTCTTTGAGCTCCTCGGGGGCGGTAACAAAAAGTGAGTGGGAGCCAATCACAGGCCTTTTTCTCCTAAAAGTATTGTAGGAATACAAATGACCCAAGATGGAACCCTGATAAGGCTTCATTGCTCTAGGGCAGGGGTCTGCAACGTCGACCCTCCAGCTGTTGGGGAACTACAACTCCCATCATGCATTTATATAATCTATAACAGTGGGCATGATGGGAGTTGTAGTTTCCCAACAGCTGGAGGGCCGATGTTGTAGACCCCTGCTCTATGGGATCTTAGCAATGGTAATATCAGTATTGAACGGGGGTGAGCACCCTAAGGAAATCTTTTTGTGAGGACAGAATCTATCTACAGAATGTATCCATGTCCAGAGTCCTAACTTGAAACTCTGGGGTTCTAACTCTAAAATCAGTAACAGGGCCATTGATCAGTTTGATTTTCTCATATGTGACAATGGGGTCTTTGGGGTCCCTCATGCACCTCCGGTAGCTACGCCTGTCGTCCTTTAATGGAATTAAAACAAAAAAAACTGTGAAACCTAAAAGTGTGCACAAGGCAACAACATGAGATCTAGAAGCAGAACTTTATGTCACATCCCAAACTCATTGGACTACCCTGTGGTGAATCACTCCGACCCTGATTGTCACGGGTACTCCTGCAACTCTCACACCGAGTGACAGACGCACCCGTGTCTTGGTGGCAGGGGCGTTGCAAGGGTCCTAAAACATCCGGGGCTCGGGCCCTTTGTGTTTTTCTGGGTAGGGCTGGGTTCACACGACATTTTTCACGCCTCATTGTGAACTGCGGATGTTTTTTTACAGAGAAAAACCTTCTGTTCCTGTCACTAATTTTCTGCACATCCCACACAGATCCCGTCCATCTCCTCAGCAGTCACTGCACAGTAAAAATCACCAATGACAAATTTACTTTTTCAGAACTTCTCACCTTCATATGACAATACCCCTAAACAGTCACCAAATAATCCACCTACACATGGAGCAAATCTACCAGACAAGTGATTGTTACTAAAACCCTCCTACAAAACCAAGACCCAAAACTATTACTACTTAAGGCTCAAATAATCCTGCCAGACCCTGACTGAACGCAACCCCCACATGTGACTATCCACTGCACACAGGCCCTAGAGACATATTACCGCCATACAGGGACCAGATAGTGGTAGATACTAGTTGTATGTAGGCTCTGCAGACATATAAGTGATTACACTGCAGTTACATTTAGTGACTCACCGGAGACGTCTTTTCTGATCAGCGTCGTTCACTTTCCCTTTTCTTCTCCATCCGGTTCACACCTTCATGCTGATTGCTCCCGGCCAATACTCGTCCCTGAGGATTTGGACACAAATATCTTAGAATCCTCACATTTCCAGCAACTCCTTAATTATAGGTATAGCAGTCCCCTCAGTTAGGTATATAGGGGCACTGAAGCAGTATATGGGGCCACAGGCAATATATATGGGGCCACAGGCAGGTATATAGGGCCACAGGCAGGTATATAGGGGCCACAGGCAGGTATATGGGGCCAAATGCAGGTATATAGGGGGCGCACAGGCAGTATATGGGGCCACAGGCAGGAACATAGGGGCACAGAGGCAGAATATGAGGGCACTGAGGCAGTTTATAGGGTCCACAAGAAGGTTTTTTGGGGCACTGAGGCAGAATATATGGTCTCTGAGGCAGTATATTGGGTCTCTTAGGCAGTATATGGGGGCCACAGGCAGGGATATGGGGGCCACAGGCAGGGATATGGGGCCACGGGCAGTATATGGGGGCCACAGGCAGGGATATGGGGGCCACAGGCAGGGATATGGGGGCCACAGGCAGGGATATGGGGCCACAGGCAGGGATATGGGGGCCACAGGCAGGGATATGGGGGCCACAGGCAGGCATTATAGGGGCACAGGCAGTATATAGGGGCACTGAGACAGGTAAACGCGTTAAAAATAACAACATTCATACTCACCTTAACTCCCCCGGCGAGCGCGCTCCTCCGGCAGCTCCTCGGGCGCACGGCCTATGACGCGCTGTGCGCCCGAGGAGAGGCAGCGTCGCGATGACATCACATCATCGCGACGCTGCCGGCTGAGGCGCACGGGGCCGCGGCGGGTCCTCAGCGCTGTGAGGACCCGGCGGCCCCGCAGTGTCGGACCCAGAGCCGGTCCGACACTGTCTGCGGGGCAGGGAGCGCTCGCTCTCTGCCCCGCAGAAGCCCTCAGCTGTGTGTGCGTCCAGCGGACGCACATGCAGCTGAAGGGCCAGTCGGTGCTCCAAGCCCACGGCAGCAGCCTGGAGCCCGGGAGACTCGGGGCACAGGGTGTTTTATTCGGGGCCCGAGCCCCGAAAAAAACAGCCTAGCGACGCCCCTGCTTGGTGGTGAGCGCCGCGTGTGCATTCACTGCTCTGCTCCGTCCTGCAAGTACTCACCTGTCCATGTCCTGGCGGGTTGCAGGTGCGCTGACTGCTCTGCTCCGTCCTGCAGCTACTCACCTGTCCTCACTCCTGTCAGGCTGCAGGCGCGCTCACTGCACTGCTCCATTCTGCAGCTTCTCACCTGTCCTCACTCCTGTCGGGCTGCAGGCGCATTCACTGCTCCGCTCCGTCCCACAGCTACTCACCTGTCCACTCTCCTGTCAAGCTGCAGGCCCATTCACTGCTCTGCTCCGTTCTGCAGCTACTCACCTGTCCACGCTCCTGTCGGGCTGCAGGCGCATTCACTGCTCCACTCCATCTCGCAGCTACTCACCTGTCCACGCTCCTGTCGGGCTGCAGGCGCATTCACTGCTCTGCTCCGTCCCACAGCTACTCACCTGTCCACGCTCCTGTCTGGCTGGAGGCGCGCTGACTGCTCCTCTCCGTCCCACAGCTACTCACCTGTCCACGCTCCTGTCAGGCTGCAGGCGCGCTCACTGCTCCACTCCGTCCCACAGCTACTCACCTGTCCACGCTCCTGTCGGGCTGCAGACGCGCTCACTGCTCCACTCCGTCCCACAGCTACTCACCTGTCCACGCTCCTGTCAGGCTGCAGGCGCATTCACTGCTCTGCTCCGTTCTGCAGCTACTCACCTGTCCTCACTCCTGTCAGGCTGCAGGCGCTCACTGCTCCGCTCCGTCCTGCAGGTACTCACCTGTCCACGCTCCTGTTGGGCTGCAGGCGCTCACTGCTCCGCTCCGTCCTGCAGGAACTCACCTGTCCTCACTCCTGTCAGGCTGCAGGCGCTCACTGCTCCACTCCGTCCCACAGCTACTCACCTGTCCACGCTCCTGTCAGGCTGCAGGCGCATTCACTGCTCCGCTCCGTCCTGCAGCTACTCACCTGTCCACGCTCCTGTCAGGCTGCAGGCGCTCACTCCTCCGCTCCGTCCCGCAGCTACTCACCTGTCCACGCTCCTGTTGGGCTGCAGGCGCTCACTGCTCCGCTCCGTCCTGCAGGTACTCACCTGTCCACGCTCCTGTCAGGCTGCAGGCGCTCACTGCTCCGCTCCATCCTGCAGCTACTCACCTGTCCACGCTCCTGTCAGGCTGCAGGCGCTCACTGCTCCGCTCCGTTCTTCAGCTACTCACCTGTCCACGCTCCTGTCAGGCTGCAGGCGCTCACTGCTCCGCTCCATCCTGCAGCTACTCACCTGTCCACGCTCCTGTCAGGCTGCAGGCGCTCACTGCTCCGCTCCGTCCTGCAGGTACTCACCTGTCCACGCTCCTGTTGGGCTGCAGGCACACTCAATCCTCCACTCCATAGCTACTCACCTTTTCACGCTCCAGCTGATGTCTCACATCCCGCTCCCTTGGCTCTGTTAAATTTAAAGGGCTAGCGCACCAGTGATTGGTGATCACCGGAAGCTGACCTTGTTTAACCCTGCTCCTTCCTGATTCCCTTGCCAGTGCATTGTGCCTACTGAGAAAGCGTTCCTGAAATTGTTCCATTGCTATACCGTGTACTGTACCAGTTGCCTCTGCTCAACCACGAACCATTGCCGCCTGCCCCGACCTTCCTGCCTGTCCCCGACTACGAGTTGTCTAATGATTCTGTACCACGCTACACCTCGGCTGCCACCACAAGCATGCGGTAACACTGATTAAGGTCTGAGCCTATGGATCCTGTTGCTGTTGCTTCCTCTTACCCACCAGGACTAAAGGTGGCTGAGCATAAATGAAGAAAAAAAAAGTAAGGTATATTTATAATAAAAATAGCTTTTATACTGTATTTCTATGTATAATTTTTTACTGTATCATTTGTTCATGGGGAAATTTATATAAATATTTCTTTATGGACAAATGAAAATAAATAAATTCTGTGATTTTGTAATTTCTTTATTTTATATTTTTATTTTTTATTGCTTTTAAACCCCACTACAGGAAGGTGCTTTAGAGCACTGCATTTCTCATGCATCACTAGGAATGCAGGGTTTTATACCGTACCAATGGACGGGTTTCCTCTAGTGCTCCATGTGGTCAGGAGTGGTATTGCACGTACAATGTATGAATATACCTAGTGCTCCATGTGGTCAGGAGTGGTATTGCAGGTACAATGTATGAACATACCTAGCTCTCCATGTGGTCAGGATTAGTATTGCAGATACAATGTATGAACATACCTAGTGCTCCATGTGGTCAGGAGTGGTATTGCAGATACAATGTATGAACATACCAGGTGTTCCATGTGGTCAGGAGTGGTATTGCAGATACAATGTATGAACATACCAGGTGTTCCATGTGGTCAGGAGTAGTATTGCAGTTACATTGTATGAATATACCTAGTGCTCCATGTGGTCAGGAGTAGTATTGCAGATACAATGTATGAACATACCTAGCTCACCATGTGGTCAGGAGTAGTATTGCAGATACAATGTATGAACATACCTAGCGTTCCATGTGGTCAGGAGTGGTATTGCAGATACAATGTATGAACATACCTAGCTCTCCATGTGGTCAGGAGTCGCATTGCAGATACAATGTATGAACATACCTAGCTCACCATGTGGTCAGGAGTAGTATTGCAGATACAATGTATGAACATACATAGCGCTCCATGTGGTCAGGAGTAGTATTGCAGATTCAATGTATGAACATACCTATGGCTCCATGTGGTCAGGAGTAGTATTGCAGATACAATGTATGAACATACCTAGCTCTCCATGTGGTCAGGAGTGGTATTGCAGATACAATGTATGAACATACCTAGCTCTCCATGTGGTCAGGAGTAGTATTGCAGATACAATGTATGAACATACCTAGCTCTCCATGTGGTCAGGATTAGTATTGCAGATACAATGTATGAACATACCTAGTGCTCCATGTGGTCAGGAGTGGTATTGCAGATCCAATGTATGAACATACCTAGCTCTCCATGTGGTCAGGAGTGGTATTGCAGATACAATGTATGAACATACCTAGCTCTCCATGTGGTCAGGAGTGGTATTGCAGATACAATGTATGAACATACCTAGCGATCCATGTGGTCAGGAGTGGTATTGCAGATACAATGTATGAACATACCTAGCACTCAAAGTGGTCAGGAGTGGTATTGCAGGTACAATGTATGAACATACCTAGCACTCCATGTGGTCAGGAGTATTATTGCAGGTACAATGTATGAACATACCTAGCACTCCATGTGGTCAGGAGTATTATTGCAGATACAATGTATGAACATACCTAGTGCTCCATCTGATCAGGAGGAGTATTGCAGATATAATGTATGACCATACCTAGCATTCAATGTGGTCAGGAGTAGTATTGCAGGTACAATGTATGAACATACCTAGCTCTCCATGTGATCAGGAGTAGTATTGCAGATACAATGTATGAACATACCTAGTGCTCCATGTGGTCAGGAGTGGTATTGCAGGTACAATGTATGAACATACCTAGCTCTCCATGTGGTCAGGAGTGGTATTGCATGTACAATGTATGAACATAACTTGCACTCCATGTGGTCAGGAGTAGTAATGCAGATACAATGTATGAACATACCTAGTGCTCCATGTGGTCAGGAGTGGTATTGCATGTACAATGTATGAACATAACTTGCTCTCCATGTGGTCAGGAGTAGTATTGCAGATATAATGTATGAACATTACTGTTACCAGACAAGCCATTATAGTTGAATTACACAAAGTAACAGAATAACAATCTGTGTAGTAAATTATTTCTCCTGCCACATCACCCAGCAAGCACTTATGGAGGAGAAAATATCAATGGGCTGGGTGGGTTTAAGTGACGGCGTTCCCCGCTGGGTAATGACTAGTCGGTGACATACAATGATAAGGCTGAGAGGACTTTAATGTTCTCACTGTGACAGCCACTACTGCAGCTACTAAATATGGAAATATTACCCCTCCGGCCCATTCTGTTATCAGCGGGACTGAGGAGGGTGGACACTGCACTGATGGAAACAACGGTGGGAAAGAGGTTTCCTAGGTTCAGTGCAGGAGAAGTCATTGAGCTATTATCAGACTGTGATAAGACTAAATATTCCATTATAGTTTATACGAGGGGCGCTCAGATAAAAATAGATATTTAACCAGTTTCTGACCGGGTTGTTTCACCTTCGTTCCTGACCGGGCACATTTTCCTTTTACTTAATACCACTTTCTCGCACTTGGTAATTCTACTAATTTTTTCGATCCTATGTTAGGCTGTGTTATGTAATTTTTACATTAGATTATTATTATTGTTATTACTATTAATATTATTTATTTATTTTTTTATAATATTAGGGAAAATGGTAAAAAAATATAAAAATGCTCAACAAACTCAGTTCAAGTCGCCAACAGTTATTGTGTCAAACGTCACAGTGCAAAAAAACTTTTAATGCTCCACAAACTTATAATAATAGTTCATGTAATGGTAGAAAATATAGCGTTGTTGATTAACTCCTTAACGACCGCCCGCCGACTTTTGACGTCATCTGGTGCAGGTCGATCGTCTGCAGCAACGTCTTTTGGCGTCGCTGCAGACATCGGAGTTTGCGGCTCCGGGCGCCGCAGCATCACTGAGAACAGGGCTGTACTACACAGCCCTGATCCCAGAGCATCTCCTGCGAGCACTGAGGAGTAGGGGGAACCTCCACTCCCCGGTGCTTTAACCCTTTTATTGCGGCGGATCGTCACCACAGCGCAATCAAAGGGTTTCCCTGCTCTGTCGGGTGATCGGAACGTCCGGTGACCCGACAGAGCCCGGGGAACGGCTGCATAGTCAGCCCTGGGGACCTAGAGTAGCCCCAGAGCTGTCTGTGTAACAAGCCAGTGATCAGGGCAGGCTGTGTGCTGCCCTGACTGCTGCCTGTGTCACAATGACATAGATTACAATGTATTAGCATATATGAATATGCTAATACATTACTAAGTGTAAAAAAAATAAAAATGTAAAACAGTTCTAACTTCAGAGGATTTAAAAAAAAGTAAAAAAAAAGTGTAATAAAAATGAATAAAAAATAAATAATAAAAATAAATATTTAATAAAAAATAATTGTGCATATAGTACACACACAAAAAAAACCTTTCCCAATTAGGTATCCACGCGACCGTAATAACCTTTAGAATTAAGTTATTAAGTGTGAAATGTGAATGGTGTAAAAAAAAAAATGTAACAAATTTAAAAAAAAAACTAAAAAAAATTCTGCAATTATTTATAAGTGACCTTAAACTATTTCCCCATAAAGTACAACTTGTCTCGAATAAAACGATGCCTTATACAACTGCGTCATTGAAAAAATTGAAAAGTTACAACTGTTGAAACGCAAGGAGGCAAAAACTAAAAAAAAAATTTCCTGCTCATTAACTACTTTTCAGGCATGCGACTTAAAGGGGTTGTCTCACTACATTGATTCATCTTACCTTAGTTCTGTTTTCTTGGTTTCATTTTGAATTCAGGGGCGTATTTACTGGCTTCCACTAGGCTGCAGTAGAAGCCAGGTCTGTAGCTATAGCAACCGGTGCTGGCAGCCTATCGGGAGAGATCAAACACATCTGTATCTATAGCAACCAATGCTGGCAGCCTATCAGGAGAGATCACACAGGTCTGTAGCTATAGCAACCAGTGCTGGCAGCCTATCAGGAGAGATTGAACAGGTCTGTAGCTATAGCAACCAGTGCTGGCAGCCTATCAGGAGAGATTGAACAGGTCTGCAGCTATAGTGACCTGAGTGGTTCGGCTTAAGGGGTTAAGCAACTGATATAACACAACCTGTGGTTCGTAGCTTCCATGAGTCCCAACACAAGTTCTTACCGGCACATATCTGTACTCCACTTGGGTAACATCATGACGTTTTGAGGGAACACCCCCTTTGTCAAGCACCTTGACAAAGGGGGCGTTCCCCCGAAATGTCGTGCAGCCTTCTACTCTGAACTTTGGGAGAGGACTATCTTTGAGTTCTGCTCGTCACCAAACCCATTATGAGTCATAACGTTACCCGAGTTGAGGACATCTATGTGCTGATAAGCTGGGACTCGTGGAAGCTACTAACCGCATGTTGTGTTATATCAGTTGCTTAATCAACAACCCTATAATTTCTACCATTATATGAACTATTATTATAGGTTTGTGGAGCATTAAAAGTTTTTGTGCATGTTTGGATGAAGTTGGGGCCACTAGTTTGGTGGAAAAACCTGTGGTGGAAAGATTTATATGAAGGTGGATGACTTTAAAAAAAATAAAAGTCAGTTTCTCATTTTTTTTCATTTATTTTCTATATTCTTTAATAGAAAAAGTGGCACTAAAATTAGTTCTGTACTTGTGTCACATCTTGTCACAGGCATTGAGATATATATATATAGTAGAAGTTTCCCTCCCCTCTATAGAAAGCCCCATCTGCAGGTTTTTCTCACTCTCTGACATGAAATCAGAATAAACCTTCTCCTTTTTAGGTCAATTAGGAACCAAAATTATTTCTATTTGCCAAATGTCAGAATAATGAGAGGGAGAATATTTAAGGCATTTTTATCACTTTCTGCAAAGCCAAAAGTTTAAACAATTTGGGACCGCCCATATGATGATGTCAGGTCTTTGAAAGCTTCTGATAGGTTTAGTGGCAACATCTGAGTTAAAGACACAGCTGTGGATGTATGTTTTAACTCACACCAGAAACACACTGCTTCTGTGTGTAACATCATGGAAAGTCTAAAGAAATTGGCCAAGATATCAGGAAGAGAATTGTGGACTTGCACACGTCTGGAACAGCCCTGGGTGCAATTTCCACATACCTGAATGTGCCTCATTCATCTGTACAAACAATTATACACAAGTACCAACAAGATGGGAATGTCCAGCCATCATTCCGCTCAGGAAGGAGACAGGTTCTGTGTCTCAGAGATGAATGTGCTTTGGTTCGACGTGCATATCAACCCAAGAAGAAAAGCAAAAGACCTTGAGAAGATGCTGGAGGAAGCTGGTAAGATTGTGTCATTATCCACAGTGAAATGAGTACTATATCAACATGGGCTGAAAGGCCACTCTGCCAGGGAGAAGCCATTATTCCAAAAGAAACATATAAAAGCCAGATTAATGTTTACAAATGCACAGGAACAAAAAACTACATTTCTGGAGACATGCCCTGTGGTCTGATGAAACTAAAATTGAACTGTTTGGCCATATTGATCATATTGCGGAAAAAGGGAGAAGCTTGGAAGCCTAAGGACACTATCCCAACTGTGAAACACAGGGGTGGCAGCAGCATGTTGTGGTGGTATTTTGATGGAGGAGGGACTGATGCACTTCACAAAATAGATGGCATCATGAAGAAAGAATATAATGTGGCAATACTGAAGTAACATGTCATGACATCAGCCAGGAAGTTAAATCTTGGGTGGAAATGGATCCTCCAAATGGACAATGACCCGAAGCTACTGCCAAACTGGTTACAAAGTGGCTTAAGGAGAACCAAGTCAATGTTTTGGAGCGGCCATCACAAAGCCCTGATCTCAATCCTATTGGAAATGTATGGGCAAAGCTGAAAAGGCCGGAGCGAGCAAGAGACCCCCAAACATGGCTCAGTGACACCAGTTCTGTCAGGAGGATATATTCAATATATTCATATTGTGAAAAGCTTGAGGAAGGATCCAAAATGTTTGACCCAAGTCCTACAGTTTAAGGGCAAAGCTACCAAATACTAATGAATTGTATGGAAACTTGATTTTGCAGAAATTTGTATTTATTTTTTTAAACATTAAGTCCCCTTATGGCGCTTCACCACTAGGGGTCGCAATAGTTTGTATAGACAATGCATTAGGGTTTACAAATATGAGACAGGAAGCAGTAAAACAAAAAACATGGCGGCGATGGAAGCCTTTGAAAGACTTCCAGCCGCCATATTAACCAATCAGGGCCCATTACATTACAAAGCCTCTTACCGGCACTGGGATGCAAATTTACACCCAGTGTCATTAAAGGGTTAGAAACAGGAGCAGAATTGGCGAGTCGCAGCTAGGTTCATACATGTCGCCCTTAATGATTTTTTTTATTTTTATTTTTTATATTTATTATTTATATATATATATATATATATATATATATATATATATATATATATATATATATATATATATATATTTTATAATATTTTATAATATATTTTATATTTTTTATATATTTTTTACTTTTTTTTTTATACCCGTACTCTAGTCCCCCAAGGGTACTTGACCAATAGGGGGCATGATCACTTGTACATTGTTCTGCACTGTACTATTTTGGGTTACATGCAACTTCAACATTATCTCCTCTGGAGAGGTGTAAGGGACCCGAGCTTATTATGAGGCATAACCACATTTATATGGACACCCATTCATTTGCAATGTAAACCTAATTTTTTTTCCAAAATAGTCTCCGTGCCCTTCTAGCAGTAAACGGAATCAGCAATACAAACAATGCCCCGTTACAAAAAACCTCAAGATCTGTTACATCTCATTATCATGTTTTGCACATTAGTTATCCTGATCCTTTTAGGGGGTCACAGAGATTTACCACTTGGCCGCGCGCCATGGTTAAATATTATCTTGGGGCTTAGGCGGGAGATATCGATTATCACTATGATAAATTGTAAAAGTTCAATGTCAGAGTGAATTCATTAAGCAGCTGTCAGGTACAAGGAGAAAGTCACGATAACCTTGTAAACCAAAAATTGGGTTTTTCTTAAAGGGACAGTATTTTTGAAAATAGAAAAACAAATGCTACTGGCATACAATTCTCTGTTCTATCACATATGACAACATAAGAACAGAAAATATTCAATAGGTTGTTTATAGATATATATCGGAATTAAAATTTGTCCCTGGAGGCGTCCATTTTGCTACCGCTCCTTTATCTCTAGAGCTAATGTGAGTTAAAAAGGAATTTTGGGAAGAGAAGATGAGGTAAATTGCTTTATCGCTGGCTGGGAGGCAGCATGCTGGGAAAGAAACCTTCTCCCACATTTCTTTCTTAAAGAGGCATTCCCATCACACATAATGACGGTGCAGCTCGGCTGTACTCAAAGCTCCCATTGAAATCTGCTGTTTAAACTCTTCTTTTAAGATGTACCCCTATCATTCTCAGCTAGGAATAGCAGAGCTGAAATATCAGTCACTGCTGTAGATTCGCCCGAGGTTGTAGAACCACCCCCAGCCGGAACAGAGAGTGGGAACCTGAGGCTGTAGAACTACCAACAGCCTGAACAGGAAGTGAGATCCTGAAGCTGTAGAACCACCCACAACCAGAACAGGACGTGGAAGCCTGAGGCTGTAGAACAGCCCACAGCCTGAACAGGACGTGGAAGCCTGAGGCTGTAGAACAGCCCACAGCCTGAACAGGACGTGGAAGCCTGAGGCTGTAGAACCACCCACAACCTGAACAGGAGGTGGTAGCCTAAAGCTGTAGAACCACCCACAGCCTGAACAAGAAGTGGGAGCCTGAAGCTGTAGAACTGCCCACAGCCTGAATAGGAAGAGGGAGTCCAAAGCTGTAGACCTGCCCACAGCCTGAATGAAAAGTGGGAGACTAAAGCTGTAGAACTGCCCACAACCTGAACAGGAAGTGGAAATCTGAAGTGATGGACCCACCTGCAGCCTGTACAGGAAGTGGGAGCCAGAAGCTGTAGAACTACCCACAGCATGAACAGGAAGTGGAAGCCTGAAGCTGTAGAACCACCCACAACCTGAATAGGGAGGGAGATCCTGAAGCTGGATGTGAGAACACCACGTTAAGCATTTTTGTAATTATTTCCAATACATTTTCTGGGGGCTACCTGCAGTTCTACAGCAGCTGCTCGATAACGGAAAGCTCAGTAGTTCTATGTCTTAACATACAGGAAAAGGACCTGTGTCAAGCCCATAAGATCGGGTGACCAAAGGGGTGTGGCTTTTTCAGAGCAACCTTTTGAAGCCACACCCCTCTGGTCCTGCCTTGCAAGACTGTCAAAATGTGGAAACAGAAGGCATGCACTGAGACTCAAAATGGAGAAGCAAAAATTAGCACAAAAAAACATCACAGAGAGATTAATGAAGACTCAGGCAAGTTAGATGAGAATTTTTTTTTTTTTTTTTTTTTTTTTACAAACCAAGCAAATTAACCTCCTGTCAGTGTAAAAACTGCAAAACTTTAGATTTTTTTTTCAAAATTGAAAAATAAAGAAACTTTGCAATAATTTTAATTGAAAAAATGTTTTTTTTTTTTTTTTTTTTTTTTTACATATCCCATGTAAACCTTCATCTACAGGCAACAATCTGACCCTATGTATTCTCATGTTCAATTCACTCCTTCTTTAATCTTCTACATCTTACTAACATACATAAATTCAGTAGGTTAGATGGAAGACTAAGGGAGACCTGTATGATCGGGTTTTTCACCCGTTTCTGGCGTAAAATGCGCCTAAGTGATCAGTCTACGATGTCTAATGCATGTAATGAATGTGTTCGGCGCATTGTCCGTAAGACCTGACACTTTCTAATGCGCCAAACATGAGGGGGTGTTCTGGGGGCGTCGCACCACACTCGTAATATTAGACACATATATGAATGTGGTTCGGCATAACCAGGCGCATTACTGCTCGGACATTCAGACCTATGTCAATGTGGTCTGTCTGAGCCTGAGGAGGCGAAGTGGAGCGAGATTTGCTGTTAGGGCAGAAAATGTCCAATATTTCTCAACTTCCACCTGTACAATAATAAAAAGGAATTTCTCATAATTATCAAACTATAGAAAATGAAATTATTTAAATTTAACGGAAAATTTTATTGTATAAAATTCATAAAAAAAATATATAATATCCCAAAAATATAGAAATATCTCCTACAAAATGGATTTCAAATTAATAAAATCTGAAACTAGTTTTACATAAAATAACCACTGATGTTGTCCAGATTTTTATATTTTTAATTTTTACTACATTAAATTTGAAATTTATTTTTTCTGCTCTCACCCTTTATTCTCCAGACAGCAAGAGCCGGCACAGCACAGGTATTGCTGGGACCTGTAGTTCACCAAGCAGGATCAGTGCCATAGTTTCTATCACTGACATGCTATTCTAATGACTTGACTGTTATTTCCAGCCTATCTGTAGCCTTTATACATGGTTGGGGCATTACTGATGCGCCTAAGTTCCATAATGCGCCAAACACACAGGCGAGGGGCGGGGAACTTTAGACTCAATTTATGAGTCCACAAAAACCACTTTCATACATTCAGGCGCGTTACACACTGAAAAATAGATGCGAAAAGGAAATGCATTTGATTCATACATGTCTCCCTAAATAGGGTGATCTGCAGGGTCAGACTACAAAGGGTGTCAATGTGGTCAGTAACCATGGAGACACATAGGTCTGCAGGGGAGCTGTATTTGTCTAACAATAGATTTTTATTCAAAACTATTTACAGAGTTGCTTAATTCTTCACGAGAGGTGAACTGGAGCAATAAACAAAGTTTTGAAGATGGAACAAAACACCAAACGTTAACAGAAACTTGGTTTGAAAAAAAAGATTCCCTTGAAGAAGATACTATGTGAAATATGTGTCACACTTTATGTATTTCTGTATCGCAAAAGCAGGAATCAGAAAATTGCACTAAAAGTAATTAAAGGGAATGTGTCATCAAAAATAACTCCTTTTTTAATTCACTTTTTTTTTTTTTTTTACTCATTCAAATAAGCTTTATTTTGAAACAGAATGAGCAATACAACAGTAAAGGCATCAATAACACTGTGTAAGGCCGTGTTCACACGGCTTATTCCCGACGGATTTGTGAGCTGTATTGGGCTGACAAATCCGCCGTGAATAAGGGGCGGGACGGGGGCGGTGCCGGAGCGCGGCGGGGGCGCCACTCCCGGCCCCATAGACAATGCATTGTCACTTTCTCCCCCCGCGGCGGATTCGCCGAGCGGGGAGGAGCGACGGAATCCACTGTTCTCTATGAGAGCAGTGGATTACCGTAATGACAGGGACGGATTGGCGCCGTATTGAAGCGCAAATCCGGCGCGGAGTACGGCGCCAATCCGTCCCCAAATAAGCCGTGTGAACGAGGCCTAAGAATGAGGTATAGCAGAGAAAGCGAATCACTTATAAACATAGGTTATGGCTATCACAATACAAGGGTGAATATCAAACATTATCGGGAGGCGTATAAAGCTTGATCAAGTCATGACTGTAGTGTTAAATGTTTGAAGAAGAGGGGTCAGTAAACAGTGGAGAGTTCACATTCGTATCTATTGTTACAAGGCAAACAAGATTGAGGGCATCATAGGGTTCAGATGTGGCACTCTGTTAACCAGTCATGGGTGGGGGGGGAGCAGGGCTGGTATCTTGCCTAACAAGAGAGAACCTGCACAACTTTATTCGCTAAAAATAAGCTGGATCAAAATCTGTGTCATCCATTGCCAAAACTGAAAAACGATTATAACAAAACCAAGGGAAGGGGGTGCCAGTCGGTGGTAGCGGTCCGCCGATGTGTCATATATCATCAGGTTGACCGCAGATCTGATTTATTGAGCGGAGAGATAGTCCGCGGTCTTGCAGAAGGCGAGCCAATCCCTCCAGGTCCTAAGTGACTCGCTCCGAATTTCTTCCCAGCCACATATTTTATGGATTTCCCTAAACCAGTCCGTAATCGAGGGGCTAGCTGAGGAGCGCCAAAGTCTGGGGATCACCGTCTTGGCAGCGTGTAGCAGAGCCGTAACTAGATGGCTTTTCGCGGAGCGAGCAGGGCACTGGACTGCAAATAGAAGCAGAACCGACGGCTCATTGTCCAGGCTCTCCCCATTTATCCGACGCATAACGTCGATAACTCTAAGCCAGAAAGGCTGTAAGACCGGGCATTGCCACCAGATGTGTAGCATCGTCCCCTCTGCTGAGTTGCACCGCCAGCATTGGTTGGAAACAGTGGGAAATAAGGTGTGCAGAAGTGTTGGAACTCTGTAAAATCTGGTAACAATTTTGTAGTTTATCTCCTGCACTTTCACTGAGACCGACGACTTGTGAGTCAGTGTGAACATCCTACCCCATTCCTCGTCAGAGAAATCTCTAGAGAGTTCTCTCTCCCATGCCCTCTGGAATGCCAGCTTGATAGGGTCCCCGATATGCATCAGAAGTCCGTGAATCTTTGAGAGGAAGTGCCTAGTATGTGTTTTCTGTAGACACCAGCTCTCAAAGATAGAAACCCTTCTAGAGAAAGAGAAAACTGGGTTATACGTAGAGCAAATGCTACGCAGCTGATATAAAATAGTCTGGAAAAACGTGGTCCCCCTGAATCCGCAACCAAGTCAGAGTAGGACTTGATGGTAGTGTCTATGTAGACATCCTTCATAATCGCAAAGCCCCGATCCCTGGCAAGGCCAAGACCTGTGATCCTCAACGTGTCCGGCAACCCCGGATTGCCCGTAAGAGGAGTAAGCGGGCCTCCCGGTTTAGTAATATGCATCGAAGAGGGGTATGATCTGGAGATGCATACTATATTTTGAGTAACCAGGGGGACTAGGCGAAGTATTTTTGTGGGCAACCATGTCAGTGTCAGCCAAGGCAGGGTTGCAGTGGGAAAACCTGCATAGCATTTAGCTGAACCCAAAGTTTGGTGTCCGTTTGAAAAAAAACAGTCCGCCCCCGTCCCGAGGCCGCTGCCAAATAAAAAGTTAGAAATTTTGGGAAGAGACAGACCCCCCTCAGATTTTGGCTTCATAGAGTTGGGCTTTTAGAGCCGCGGGTGTTTCTGCGCCATATGAATCGGGCACGTGTTGGGTGTGGGGAAAAAAAAAAAGACTTAGGAGGGGATCGGGTTTTTCTGAAACAAAAGAGTACCCGGGGGTAGCACATTCATTTTCAAGATATTGACCCGACTATCCATGAGAAGCCCTTTTTTTCCCCATCGCGATAGGTCCCGCTTGTAAAAGATAAAAACAGGGGGGGGAAAATTTTTTGATCATAGATCTTTCAAACCCGGGGGGAAAAAAAAAAAAAAAAATGTGGACACCCAGATATTTAATGGAGGTGGCAGCCAAGGAAAAGAGTAAAGCTCCCTAATTTTGGGCGACTGCCTGCAGGGGCGGGTTAAAATTCAACGCTATTTTAGACACATTTAAATTTTTGATTGGAGAGGGACCCCAAAGGGACGCAATACTTGGAGTATCGCAGGGAGGGAAAAAAGGGGTTTGGGGTATATTTTAAAAGGGGCATCCGCGAATGCAAACATTGGCATGAATGCCTCCGCATTTATCCCCCTGAAATTGATCATTTGCTCGAATACTTGAAGAAGATGTTCCTTTTCAAGGGTATAGAAGGGGGAAAGAGGACACCCTGCCCGACCATTGCGTATAGGGGGAAGGGAGCAAGGGCGCTTCGTTGACCCCGGGTCTGGCTTGCGGGGAGCTATATAGCGCTAAAATTTGGGCAGGAGAAACAGCCCTAAAACCAAACGCAGAAAGAAGCACTCGAAAGGAAAAGTCCGCCACCCCAATCAAGGGTTTCTCCCTCAGGGAGAGTAACATGCAGGGGGTCTTAGACTTACGCACATAGTCAATCAGAATGAAGCTTCGGGTGTTGTCCCCGGCCTCCCCCATAGGGAGACCCACCTGATCCAGGGGTATAAGTACCCAGTAGGGGATTAATCTGGAGCGATTTTTTTTTGGGGAAATTTTAGATCCTGTTTTAAAAAGGTATCGGGCTTAGCTTTTACAAAGGGCCGGGTCTCGACCCTCCTTAGGGATCACCGTGATATGGCTTTAAGGAAGTAGAGAAACGGCGAACATTGGAAACGAATTGAAAAACGCAGCAGTGGGGGAGTAAGGGCCTCCTTTAGAGTTTATAAAAATTTAGTTGTTGCCCTCTGGGCCAGGGGTCTTACCAAAAACCCAAAAGAATTAAGCTTGCTGTAACTCTGCTGGGGAGAAAGGGGGCCCCCAGGGCCGTTACATCTCTGGGGGAAAGGGAGGGGGGCGCACTCTGAAGGTAATCCTTCAGCGACTTGTTACGTTCGTTGGGAGAAATGGATGTACGTGTGGGGGGCAGGTTGTAAAAGTCCGAATAATAGTCATGGAAAGCGGATAAAATGTCCTCTGTCAAAAATGCCAATTGCCCATTTGGTGTCTTAATCTGGGGGATGAAAAGAGCAGCTCTCCTCTCCCGCAATGCCCGTGCCAGATATCTTCCAGGCTTATTACTCCACTCATAGAAGGACGCCGCGCAGATCTGTCGGTAAAGTTTGTGTCTGCGCTCCATTAACGTGAGAATTTCCTTTCGTAGTCGGATCAATTCTCTAAGATCTGCCTCAGTGCCCGACATTTTATGAGAGGACTAGACTGAGCTAAGTTCTGACAGCAAAGACTGAAGTTTATAAGCTAGCGCACGCTTCAGACGAGCCCCGTGATTGATCAGCACCCCCCGCAGGACGCATTTCATCGCCTCCCAACGTATCTGGGGTGAGGTGTCATCAGACTCATGATCAGCCTGAAACCTTTGGATACTAGATTGGAGGTCTTGGAGGCAAAGTGCGTCCTGCAAGAGAGATTCATTTAACTTCCATGCGAACGGAGGGCGTCTGAAGTGTGGCAGATCTAGAGTTCAGTGGATTGGCGCATGATCGGAGTGGAGCATGGGGTCTATCCTGGTGTCGAACACGTGCGAGAGCAGAGAGTGCTGAACAAATATATAGTCAATTCGACGATACGATTGATGGGGGTTCGAGTAGAATGTATAGTGTTTTTCATCAGGATGCATCAGTCGCCAGGTGTCCAACAGCTGCATGCTGTGTAATAAGCTTTTGAGTCTGTTGGTTGCCCTGTGGGGAACCGACGAGTGACCCCTCGAAGAATCCAAAAGAGGATTTAGGGCCAAATTAAAATCGCCACAGAGGACCACCTGCCCCTGGGCGAAGTTAGTCAAGTCATCTATAACTTTTGAAAAGAAGGTTAATTGGTTAGAGTTAGGCGCGTATATATTTGCTATAGTGTAAAGATGTCCCTGCGTGTTATATTTTACAAAAACAACCCTTGCTTCGGCATCAGTGAATACATCTAAAACCTGTAGGGGGAGGGACTTGTGAATAAGTATAGCGACACCCCCTTCGACTTCTGCGAGGGGTTACTGCTGTGGTACCAGTCAGGGAAGTATTTGTTGCGCAACCGCTGCGCATGTTCATGCAACAGGTGGGTCTCCTGAAGACACAGGATTTGAGTTTTCTGTGCTTGTGAAAGTGATATAAGATCTGCGATCTCCTTTCGGGGATATTAAATCCCTTAACGTTAAGGGATGTAAATTTAAGAGAATACATAGAAGGCAACATACAGGGAGCACAAGATGTATGTTAAGGCTAGGTAACACCCGGCAGAATGACCAACACCGACTGGCAAGCGATGGGAGGTAGGAGGGGAGAACTTAACAGAAAGAAACCAAGGAGGCCTAAAAAACAAAGGCCAACAAAACAAGTGTAGCAGACTAAAACCTGCGGCGCACCAGAACAAAAGAATGGCCCAATGTACTGGGGGGAAAGTGTGACCAATATGTGGACACCAAGTAGGCATACACTATTTAACATCGTAAGAGCTCCATAATGCAGGAATGCAATTCTGACCATTTGAGACAAAGCATTCAATGCAAGAGCGTACATCATCAATTAAATCATGCTATTGTCTCCAGGTTAGTCGAGGACTTATATTCTAACATGCTAACATTCTATCAAGTTAAGGTAACCTTCTGAGGACCAGAAAAGAGAAGCAAGATCCAACAAAGTCCGTTGAGAGATCAGTGGAGTGGGCCTGTAGATCTTGTAGGATCCTCCGAAATTCTCCTTCTGCGTCCTGAGCGTTGGGTTTTGGGAGACCACAGAGGCGCCACACGGCGGTCAGCTCTCTGCTGGTCTGGAGCAGGAAACGTCGGGTCTATGGCATTAGGCCAGTCCGAGATCTCCACCTAGGGCAAGTCCAGAGCAGCAAGGAAGTCCCCAAGGTCCGCAGGAGTGCGAAGAGAGACCAGAGGGGCCCAACCATTTTTCACCTGGAGGGAAAACGGGAAGCCCCATCTATATGGGATGCGTCTCTCTTGTAGGACAGCCAGTTAAGGTTTCAGCGCCGCTCGCATCCGAAGAGTGCGTCTTGAGAGATCAGGGCAGAGACCGATCGTTGAGCCTTCATATTTTACAGTTTGCATAAGGTGAGCTTTGCGCAGGATCTCCTCCTTTACGTTGTAGTGATGGACTCTACAAATGACGTCTCGGGGCGGTGATGGATCCTGGCTTTGAGGACGGAGGGCCCTGTGCGCCTGGTCAAACTCTATGAAGGTGTCATCGGGCCGACCCAAGATGTAATTGAAGAGCTTTGTAAGGGTTGTAATCAGTTCCGACGTGTGCACAGTTTCAGGAAGACCTCTCAGTCTGATATTGTTGCGTCGATTACGGTTTTCTAGGTCGTCTAATTGAGCAACCAACTGGCTTTGGCATTCCTCTTGAGCTGCGACCGAAGTTTGGAGGGTGTTAATGGTGAGATTTGTAGAATTTTGCGCCGATTCAAGCTGCTGGTATTTGCTCTGCAGGTCTTGGACTGCGGACTGTACAGGCTGAAGTTCCTGCCGCCAAGCGGTGCGAAGGTCTTGGCCTAGCTGCAGCATGTCGCTTTTGGATGGCAAGAGCGAGAGTAGCGCCTGAAGCTCTGGATGTGCCGCCAAGGCACGGAGCGCATCCTCTGGAGGGAGCGTTGTGGCGGGGCGTGCTGCATCTCCAGTCCCCTGGGGATTCGAAGCCACAGGTCGAACATGTGTCGCCAACGATGGAGGAGCGGAACTACTCTCCCACGTGGGGGACCCGGGATTAGAGTTCCACATTTCCCCTTGAAGAATAGGAATTCTTTTATCGATTAGCTGTGTCTTCGGATCCTCACTGTGCAGAGAGCCCGGAGGGGCAGACCACTCCAATGGTCGGGTGTTGAGCGCTGCCACTGCGTGATACGCTTTGTTATTCGCCTTCAGCCGGGTGCTGGCGTGCTGCGCCTTGTTGTCCCCTAGAACTGGCGGAGGGGTGTCACTGGGAAGGCTAATAGGCCCACAGAGAGGTGCTTCCGCGGCCACTTGAGGCGCTGCTCGGGCGCTGATATCATGAGCTGGGCCCAGTAACCGAGTTTGGCTTCCAGCCAGGGGAGCAGGCAGGTCCCCAACTGCCTCCTGTGAGGGAGATGGAATAACGTCCCTTTGGTTAGGTGACATGTTGGCAGAGGGGGGTGAAGGGCCTCTCTTGGCGGGCTGTTGCGGTGCTGACACTGAGAGGTGCAAGGTGGCCATGTCCTCAGCGTGTGGTGGGTCAAAGGGGGAGCTCTCCGCAGCCCAGTTTACAGAATAGACTCCCGTTGTACTCCAGGGAGTCCCCCCAATAGGTGAAGGAGAGTCCTCCTGCGGCCCCCTGATATAGTGAGCACTATAAGGAGTGTCCGGTCGGTAAAGGTCACGGCGAGGATAAGAGAGTCCTCCTGCAGCAGCACCGCGCGATGCGTGAGAGGAGAGCGTGGGCTGCATTAATGGCGGCTAAGTTTCCATGCGGCCGCTTAAGATGGCTGCCAGGCACCGCTCAGGCAATGAAGGGCTGTCCCCGAAACGCACAGGGCTCCCCAGACGGTTAAAGACCGTTGCCGGCACAAATCCCGATACCGGGCTCGGAGTAAAATTCCCCACTGCACGCGCTACTCGCAGCTCAGAGGCAGCCAGCGGTACCTGTTGAGGTGAGGGGGGATCGATAGACAGGGGATTCCCGGCCGGACGGTAAGGCTGTCTCTTGTGCCTCCATTGTAACGGGGGCTGTCGGCGACACCGGCGGTGAAGCTCCTGCTTGAGTGGCCATCGGAGGTAAGCGCTGGGTAGCTCTGCCTCTCCTCTGTGTACCGCAGCGGCTCGAGTCCTCCAGACGCAGCTCACGTTCCAGGGAAGATGGCGCGGACGCGCGGGTGGGGAGGCCCTCTCCTTCCCAGTCCTGGAGCGGAGCGAAGAAATTAGATATGGGAATATCCCCTAGGAAAGGGGTCTTGGCAAGCTTGGGAGCCTTCTTCTGCCTCTTGGACCTCATTTCAGGCTTGTCCTCTCTATATTCTGATGGGTCCTGCACGGAGCTCAGCAAGCGTGCTGCCTTCAGCTCTCATGGCAAGCCACGCCCCCCCTGTAATTCACATTTTTATGTTAAACACATATTTTAGGAATTTGGGGTTGTTTTTTTAATTTTTCATATCACTTTCAATATTTTTTTTAATAATTCTTAAGTCTTGCAGTTTTCACTTTGGCCACTAGGCCTTGTTTGAAACTGTTTTTAACAGCAGTCAGAGAGATACTTTACAGCAGCTTCATGGACATAGGAGCCTTAAGACTGGCTCAGTCCCATTCACTTGTATAGAGCGTTTTCTGGGCATGCTCTGTGACCTGGAAAGAAGTCACTGTGCAGGGAGGGGTAGGGAGAGCTGTGACATCTTCTATTGTGACTGGTGGATCCTGTGTTATCTATACACATTCATGTCTCCTTTCAATTTCACCCTGCTTGTGCTAATTAATATTGAGCAGACTACTGCAATCACTCTCTACAGAACAGGAAGTGTCTGACACTTATTAGTGGCCAAAGTGAAAACTGCAGGACTTAAAGGGGTTGTCTAACTACGAAGTTTTATAGTTGAAAATGTGGGACCAAAAATCTAAGGATGTACGTCCTTGGTTACTATTGGCAAAGTGCTACGGTTTTAGAGAACGGGCTGGTTTACTTTTGCTTAGCAACGGGGTTTGTTTACTGGGAGGGAAGCATTCTTTCCTGCCCAGGTCGTGCACATGCAAAGGAAAGGCAGTTAAGAGGAGGGGCAGGGATGTGTGTATTTGGGAGGCAAGGAGGAGAAGCAGTGAAGAGATACAATACACACAACCCCCCTGCATGTCCTCTCACTGCTTCTCCTCCCTTTCCTGCCAATACACATCCCTGCCCCCCTCTTAACTGCCTTTCCTTTGCATGTGCACGACCTGGGCAGGACAGGAATGCTTCCCTGACCAGGGAAAAAAACACCGTTGCTAAGCACATGTAAACCAGCCCGTTCTCTAAAACCGTAGCACTTTGCCAATAGTAACCAAGGAAGTACATCCTTAGATTTTTGGTCCCCACATATTAAACTATGATCTTCATAGTGAGACAACCCCTTTAAGAATTATTAAACCTATTGAAAGTGATATGGAAAATTTAAAAAAATAAATAAATAACTAAAAATTCCAAAAATATGCGTTTAACATAAAAATGTGAGTTAAACAGTAATTCATTTTTTGATGACACCTTCCCTTCACGTAATTCAGGCTAAATCCCTCTGTACTGAGCGCAATAGTATTCAGACCCTATATCATGGCAGATATAACAATCAGACACACCCTCAGAGCCATTAACCCACTGACTGACCGGGCTGTTCACCCACATTCCTCACACATTTTTGTTTTTCTTAGTAAATCCGGGTCTGATCACTTTCTCACGCTTGGGTATTTGTTTCACCTATTTTTGTTTCTTGTTTTTTTTCCTTTTTACTGTGATATTTAGGTCTTTGTATGTCTCTTTTACAATTGTTTTTGTTTTCTTTTGAACATCAGGGAAAGTAGTTATAGCAAAGGTCTGTTTTCTAGGGGTTTTTAACAACAAAATTTTGGTAGCAAAAAGTGGCACTAAAGTTTGAAAATTTGGATGTAAATGTGTTTTCCCTAGGTCCTGTCAGCAGAACACGATCCAATTTCAGTAGCACACTATTAACACTAAAAAGGCACATAGGAATTTTTGGAAAAGCATTTCCGCTACTTAGGATGCATGAAAAATTTTTGAGGTTCCTAGTTCACATTTTTGATCAAAATTGCTCAAGCTCACCTCCTAATCAGCAAGGGGACCTCAATATAGATGGAAACCTACACTAACGTTACCTCTCTTGGTGCCTATTCAGACCTCCACATTTCAGGGAAAGAAGGTTCCAGCTACAAGCTACTGCATTGATTTAAAAACCTGTGCAGGTGGGCGGAGTGCAAAAAACCAACAGGAGGGCGACCGTTTATCCATACGGACAGTCTAGAAAACAATATTTGGTTTTGCACATTCAAAAAACTTTTTTGAAAAAAATGAGCATAGGTGATGAGAGGTAACATACAAACACAGTCCAATATCAGCAGCACACTACTAGCACTAAAAAAACGGACGTAGGAATTTTTTGAAAAGCATTTCTGCTACTTAGGATACATGAAAATTTTTTTGATGTTTTCAGTTCACATTTTTTAAACATTTTTTCATGTATCCTAAGTAGCAGAAATGCTCTTCCAAAAATTCCTATGTGCCTTTTGATTGTTTTTTAGTGTTAGTAGAGCTGCTGATATTGGATTGTGTTTGTATGTTACTGCCACATGGGTGTGCACCTATGCTCATTTTTTTCAAAAAAGTTTTTTGGATGTGCAGAACCAAATATGGTTTTATAGACTGTCACCAGAACAGTCATGGAGATTTCTCCATAGAAATCTCCAGCACTCGTAGAAGGTTTCATACAAAGATAAAATGCACATTTTATTCTGGTCTTGTTAAAATCATTTTAAGAACAAAATAGACTGCGTTCTTACGCGTTTCGAGCTGCTTCCCCGTCTTTTAGTCGTAATGGTTAGCAATCCTAAATACCTCTCTTAAACAGCACATCCAGACATAACCCCTCCCCACATCTAACGCTTTAACTATTTGTATCAACATATCAAACAGCACCAGCTTGTCATTCTATCACATATATAATATAATGATACAGTTAAAGGCGTTGTCTCACTACAAGGAATGCTGCTTTTTATGTTAATGATCTTGCAAAAACAAGTCACCTTGCAATATATGTCCATTAACAGCGTCCTACCTATTCCTAGATATCCCCTCATGTATGGGCTGCATCAGCTTCTCAGGTCACTATAGCTACAGACCTGTTCAATCTCTCCTGATAGGCTGCCAGCACTGGTTGCTATAGCTACAGACCTGGCTTCAACTGCAGCCTAGTGGAAGCCAGTAAACACGCCCCTGAATTCAAAATGAAACCAAGAAAACAGGACTGAGGTCAGATGAATCAGTGTAGTGAGACAACCCCTTTAATGCATAAATAATAACAATATATATAATAGATCTTAAACTTCCTACCCCGAGGAAAATACATGAGCACCCCCCTCGAGGTGTATATACTTAAATCTCAAAAAAAGTCATGTTTAAGAGAGAAAAAAAACCCATACACATGCTCAATAAATATGCATCAGGCCAGTCTTAGGGTAAGTTCACACGGCTTGCTTTGGGGCGCATTTCGTGGTGTACTGCACTTTATACGCGGGCAAATGTGCCCCATAATTACGGTAATCCATAGCTCTCATAGAGAACCATGGATTACGCCTCGTCCCCCCACTCGTACAATACGATCGTATTGTCCATGCGGGGAGATAAGTGACATGTCAATTATTTGCGGCGAGTAATGACTGTCAATGAGGCCGTGGGCTGCCGGCCCCCCTGCACCACGCGGGAGTATGCGCTTATTAGCGCGAGCTCCCGAAACACACGATGTACTGTACGCGCCGCAATACATCGTGTGAACATACCCTTATAATTTAAGCCTGATGGATACCTTGTATCCAATGTCAAAATCCAAAAGGCTTCCCTGTCCACCAAAAGTCTCCTCCAATCTCTCCCTCTAAGTGGTTTCCTGAGTTTCTCAATAGCCATAACTTTAAAATGTACCATACTGCTTGTCAATATGTAAAAAATAATTGATGGTAGCGTCCTTTTAAAGCCATAAAAATGACAATATTTACTGACACATTGTAGTAAACTATGGGTAAAACAGGAAAAAAATCCACAACGATATGGAGACAACCTGAAGATATCCATGTACAATGGGAAGAATACGCCTAACAATCCAATAACAGGTGCATGGTTGTTGATCCATGGTGTCCACACCAATAGCCGAAATGATGGAGGGGACAATAAGGTCCCTGTCACCTGTAAAGTGCAAATGTCTAACAGTAAAAACAACATTTACATAGACTTGAGGACAAAGAACAACAGCTCATGTCATGGACGAAGTACAACCACCTAGAAGCAGGGGCGTCGCTAGGTAGGTTTGTTCGGGGCACAAGCCCCGGACCAGACTCCCTGTGCCCCGAGTCTCAGAACGTCCGGTTCCAGGTCATTACTGTGACCTGTAGAGCCGACAAGCTGTTCCACTGTGTGTGTGTCCCCTGGACGCTCATACAATTCAGAGCAGCAGCAGCTATGTGCAGGCAGAGAGGGGGAGGGCGACTGCCCAGGATGACAGGAGCTCATGAGGGAGGAGGAGGCGCCGGCTGCTCACACTGTGAAGGGAGTCAGGAAGCAGCAGCTGTCCGCCGTGAGAGGCTCCGCCCCCTGCTGTCCTCTTATCTCACCCAGGACCAGACCAGCAAGAAGGTGAGGAGGAGTGAGGAGCCTCAGTGCTGAACAATAATTCTAAGTAGTGTAATAAGGGGGACACAAAATAATGTTCCTGAATGTGAACTGTACTGAATGTATATGCATGTGTGTATGAAAAAATGTGTATGTATTGTATTTATGTGTATACATGTGTGTATGTGTTTGTATAGATGTCTGTGTGTAAGTTTATATGTGTATACGTGTGTGTGTGTGTATGTATGTATGCATTGTATGTGTGTGTATGTATGTTTGAATATATGTCTCTGTGTATGTATGTCTCTGTGTATGTACTGTGTATATGAGTATGTATATTGGTGTATACACACACATATCCACAATATCACCTCATTCACATCAGTAAAACACAATCCAGCCTGTGTGTCCTTTAGGTTATGTTCACACGGTGTATTGTGACATGTACGGTACGCGCCGCAATACACTGTGTGCTTCAGGAGCTCGCGCTGATCAGCACGTCTTCTCGAAGCATGGGGGGAGGGGCGGATGGAGGGGCGGATGGGAGGGCAAAAGCCCGCCGGCCCCATAGGCATGCATTGACATGTCACTTATCTCCCTATGCATACAATACGATCGCATTGTACGCATGGGGAGAGGACGTGTAATCCATAGTTCTCTATGAGAACTGTGGATTACTGCAATTACGCCATGTGAACACACCCTTAGACATGTAAACTACAACCTGATGATGAATTATATTTGAATATAATTTTTTATACTTATCATTAGTCAGGGTTGCGTATGATTTTCGCTGCTGCAGCCAGACTAAGGCTCTGTTCACGCTGCGTAAATCACGGGGCGCATTTCGTGGCGTATTTGCGCTTCAATACGCCCGACATGCGCCCCGCAATTACTGTCATTCATAGTTCTCACAGAGAGCTATGAATTACATCTCGTCTCTCCCGTGCATACAATACACACATATTGCACACTAGGGGAGAGAAGTGACGTCACTTCTTCGCGGCTCTGATAGTGGAGGTGAATGGACCGGCCCCCCCTGTGCTTGGAAGTACGCGCTGAACAGCATGTACTTCCAAAACACACGGTGCACTGCCCTAAGTGTATGTTCACACAGCGCATGGTGGCACGGACCTGTGCACACCGCTATACGCCTGCTGTTGGAAGTACGTGCTCTCCAGCGTGTAGTTTCAGCAGCGCTCCGGCCACCTCCCATCCATTTTCACTTCCCCCTGAAAGAAGCGTCAGGTCACTTATTTTTACGGGCGGGTTCTGTGTGCAGGGAAAACAGGTAATCCTAGCCCTCACCGCTATGATTTTACTGTATTTGTGGGGCGCACTTTAGGAGCATTACAGCACAGCTATACCCCACAAATACGCTGCGTATGTTCACATAACATAATGTTGGTCCGTACTCTGGCGGGTAATTGCGCTTCAATGCACCTGAAGTACGGGCCGACATTAGGGTAACTCATAGCTGTCACTGAGAGCAACGATTACCTGTTCTGGGGACAATAAATATTAGTGGGAGCTTCAGAGGGACGCGCTGGCCACAGTTTTTGCTCTGTAAAAACACATGCCGCGGTTCATGGGGCGTAAAAAATTCCGTGTGAACCCCGCCCTACTGAGCAAAACTTAACACAAAGGGCCCGGGCCCCGGATGTTTTGGGACCCTAGCAATGCCCCTGCCTAGAAGTATATATGCAATCTACTGAGAAGCCAAATGGAACATGTGAACCAGTCACTGGGGTCAAGAAGAGAAGTAATGACCATGTGTTACAGTACATTCAGCCAATGTCTGCAAACGAGATAAAGGATCAAATGGTTACATAGGACGCCATGGATGAAATTTAGTGTGTTAACGCCAAATTTCATGCGCATGATAATAGCCTAGAATGTGCCTGATTTATGAACCCGCTCTACAGAGGGTCATAAATCAGGTGCATTCTCGCTCTAAGACGACAATTCTGGCTCAGGTAAACCACTTTTAAAGTGGTCTACCTGTTCCAGCAGTAATGCGCCTAGAAATGACATAATGAAGCTACAAATCTATAGCTTCGCTACGGTTCCAGTGTGCCCGCCTCTTGCACGCCCCTCGAGATCGGGCGCATTACAAAGTGCTGCGCGTGCCCTGTAATGCGCCTGAAAATGGCGTACAGGGGATTTAAAAATGTAGCAAACTGCGCCTGGAATCAGGCTGAAAAGACGCCAGATGTCTGGTGCAGCCCTGTTCATGCATGCCGCCCATAGTATCTTACATAGTCTGGATATTGCAGCATGCCGTTACCCCAATGTGTATTTCACCCTTGCCTTCCTCCTGGCGTAACTAGTCTGTAACATAACATAGTAGATAAGGTTGGAAAAATACACAGGTCCATCAATCAAAATTATAGTGTTGACCCAGAGGAAGCCAATTGTCCCATACAAGAGGAAAAATGTCATATCTCTGTGTCACCGCTCTTGCACTAAAAAATCTGCATCTGTGATGATGGTGACACCTTCTTATCTCTAGCTGTAGATGATGCCCTCTTGTCATGGTGACACCTTCTTATCTCTAGATGTAGAGGATACCCCCTTGTCATGGTGACACCTTCTTACCTCTAGATGTAGATGATGCCCTCTTGTCATGGTGACACCTTCTTATCTCTAGATGTAGAGGATGCCTCCTTGTGATGGTGACACCTTCTTATCTCTAGATGTAGAGGATGCCTCCTTGTCATGGTGACACCTTCTTACCTCTAGATGTAGAGGATTCCCCCTTGTCATGGTGACATCTACTCATCTCTAGATGTCGAGGACGTCCTCTTGTAATGGTGACACCTTCTTACCTCTTGATTTTTTGGTGGTCCTCTTTCATGGAGACACCTTCTTATCTCTAGATGTAGAGGATTCCCCCTTGTCATGGTGACATCTACTCATTTCTAGATGTAGAGGATGTCCCCTTATCATGGTGATACCCTTTTTATCTCAGTGAGGGGATGCCCCCCTTTCATGGTGCACCCTTTTTCTCTAGTGTAGAGGGTTCCCCCCCTTTTCTGGGGATACCTTCTTATCTTGATGTAGAGGATGCCCTTGTCATGGTGCAATTCTTATCTCTAATGTGAGGATGCCCTCTTGTCATGGTGCCCCTTTCTCTAGAGTAGAGGATCCCCCTTGTCAGGGTACCCTTCTTTTTCCCTGATGTAGAGGATGTTTCCCTTTCTGGGACCCCCTTTCTTATTTTTTAAAGGGTGTAGAGGATGCCCCCTTGTCATGGTGCCCCTTCTTACCTCTAGTGTAGGGTCCCCCTTGTCATGGGGGCCCCTTTTACTCTGATGTAGAGGATGCCCCTTGTCATGGGTGACCCCTTCTTATCTCTGGGTGTAGGGGGATCCCCCCTTGTCATGGTGACCCTTCTTATCTCTAGATTTGGGATGCCCTTTGTCATGGTAACCTTCTTACTCTAGTGTAGAGGAGCCCCTTGTATGGTGACACCTTCTTATTCTAGGATGTAGGGGATCCCCCTTGTCATGGTGACACCTTTTATCCTTAGATGTAAAAACCCTTTTGGGCATGGTAACACCTTTTTTCTCTAATAAAAGTGGATGCCCCTTGTATGGTGCCACCCCCTTCTTACTTAGTGTAGAGGATCCCCCTTGTCATGGTGACCCTTCTTACTCTAGATGTAGAGAGCCCCTTTCATGGTACACCTTATCTCTAGATAAGGAGCCTCTTGTATGGTGCACCTTCTTACCTCTATATGTAGAGGATGCCCCTGTGTCAAGGTGACACCTTCTTACCTCTAGATGTAGAGGCCCCTTTCATGGAAACCTTCTTACTCTAGTGTAGAGGATTCCCCCTTTGTCATGGGACATCAAAACCTTTTTAGAGGGTTTTTTGTATGGGAAATTTCCCAAAACTTTTTAAGGGGAACATTTTTATCTCCTTGATGTAGGGATCCCCTTGTCATGGGAAAATTCTATTTCTGATTGAGGATGCCCCTTTCATGGTGATACCTTTTATCTCTAGAGTAGAGGATCCCCCTTTGTCATGGTGCCCCTTTTTTATCTCTAGATTAGAGGATTCCCCCTTGTCAGGGTGAACTTCTTAATTTTAGATGTAGAGGTGCCCCCTTGTCTGGTGACACCTTTTACCCTCTAGATGTAGAGGATCCCTTGTATGGTGAACTCTATCTCTAGTGTAGAGGATCCCCCTTTTATGGTAAACCCCTTTCTTATCCTGATGTTGAGGTACCCTTGTCATGGTAAAAACCTTTTATTTGATTTTGGGTTTTACCCCTTTTTATGGTGACATTCTATCTCTAGTGTAGAGGTGCCCCTTTATGGTGACACCTTCTTCCCTCTAGATGTAGAGGATCCCCCCTTGTAAATGGTGACATCTACTCATTTTTTAATGTAGGGGAGCCCCCTTTAATGGTGACACCTTTTATTTCTAGAAAAGGGGATCCCCCTTGTTTATTTTTTTTCCATGGAAAACCCCCCCTTCCCCTTTTATCTCTAGATTAGAAAAGGTTTTAAAAACCCCTTTTTTAAAATTATTTTGGTGCACCTTCTTATCTTAATTAGAGTGCCTCCTTGTCTGGTGACCCTTTTTTCCTTTAAAGGGTGGGGGGGTTCCCCCTTGCATGGTGACATCTATTCATCTCTAATGTAGGGGATGCCCCCTTGTATGGTGACACCTTCTTATCCTAGATTAGAGGTACCCCCTTGTCATGGTGACATCTATCTTTTCTAGATGTAGATGATGTCCCCTTTATCATGGTGACATCCCTTCTTATCTCTAGATTTAGAGGATTCCCCCTTGTCACGGTGACACCTTTTTTATCTCAGATGTAGAGGATGCCCCCTTGTCATGGTTGAACAGTGCCACACCTTCTATTCTAGATGTTGAGGAGTGCCCCCCTTGTCATGGTACCCCTTCTTATCTCTAGAATGTAGAGGATTCCCACTTGTCATGGTGACACCATTACTTACTCTCCATATGTAGAGGATGCCCCCTGTCATTGGTGACATACCTTCTTATCTGTAGATGTAGAGGAGACCACTTGTCATGGTTGAACGACCTAGTTTATCTATCTAGATGATAGAGGATTGTGCCCCCTTGTCATTGTTACAGCCTTCTTATCACTAGAGTATAGAGGATTGCCGGTCCTTGTCAGGTGACACGCCATTACTTATCTCTCTAGATGTAAAGATATGACCTGCGTTATTATGGTGACATACCATATCATAACTCGTAATGTAGAGTGATGCCCCCTATTGATCAGTTGGGGTGACACCTTATCATTACCTCTAGATGCGTATAGTATTCCCCCCTTGTCATGGATCTGACAATCTAAACTCTATGCTCTAGATAGTAGCAGGATAGTCCCCCGTTCATTGGAAACCTCTTATCTCTAGATGTAGAGGATGCCCCCTTGTCAGGGGTGTACACTATCCTCGTTTAGATGTAGAAGGATCCGCCCTTGTCATGGAGTGACAGCTCGTATACTTCAGTATGTAGAGGATGACCCCATGTTATGGTGACAAACCTTCTTATCCCTAGATGTAGAGGATTCCCCTTGTCATGGGACACCTACTCATCTCTAGATTGTAGAAAGCATGTCCCCTTATCATGGTGACACCTTCTATCTCTAGATGTAAGAGGATACCGCCCGTTGTTCATGGTGATATCTACTCATCTATAAATGTAGAGGATGTCCCCTTATCATGGTGACACCTTCTTATCTCTACATGTAGAGGATGCCCCAATGTCAGGGTGACACCTTCTTATCTCTAGATGTAGAGGATGCCCCTTGTATGGTTGACGACCTTCTTATCTCTAGATGGCTTAGGATGCTGCTTTGTTTTGAGTGGTGACCACCTTCTTACCTCTCGATGTAAGATGCCTTCCAGTGTCATGGTGACAACCTTCTTTATCTCAAATTGAAGGAGGATGCCTCCTTGTGCAATGGGTGACACCTATCTGTACCTCTCTCCTCGATGTAAGGATGCCTCCTTTGTCCAGTGACACCATCTTAACTCTCTAGATGTAGAAGATAGCCCCTTGTTTATGGAGTGACACCTTCTTACCTCTAAGATGTAGAGGATGCCCCTTGTTTTTCGTGGACACCTTCTTACCATCTATAGGTAGATATTTGCCCCTTGTCATTGTGACACCTTCTTAATCCTCTAGATGTGAGGGATGCCCCCTTGTTCATGGTGAAACCTTCTTATCTCTAGATGTATAGTGTATGACCCCCTTGTTCATGGTGGAAACCTTCTTACCTCCTATATGTAGAGGATTCCCCCTTGTTCCATGGTGACAACCTCTTACCTCTAGATGTAGAGTATGCCCCTTGTCATGGTGACAGACCTTCTTACCATCAAGATGTATGAGTATGCCCCGCCAATGTCCATTCGGGTGACTACTTCTTTATCTCGTAGATGTAGAGGATGCACCCCTTGCTACAGGTGAAACCTTCTCTTTATACTCTAGATGTATAAGGATACCCCCTTGTCCCTGGTGACAAACCTTCTTATCTCTAGATATAGAGGATACCCCCTTGTCATGGTGAAACCTTCTTACCTCTATATGTATAGGATTCCCCCTTGTCATGGTGACAGCTTGTTACCTCTAGATAGTAGACGCCCCCTTGAGTCCATGTGACTACCATTCTTATCATCATAAAGAAGTAACGAAGAAGAGACGCCCCCTGTTGATACATAGGTGACCCCTTCTTCATCTCTAGATGTAGAAGGATGCCCCCTTGTCTTGCATGACTGAAATTTTCTTATCTCTATCTGTTATAGGAATTCCTCCCTTGTCATGGTGACCACCTTTCCTACCTCTAGATGTAGAGGATTCACCCCTTGTCATGGTGCAGCTTCTTATCTCTAGATGTAGAGGAAGGCCCCCTTGTTCATGGTGACACCTTCTTATCACTAGAGTAGAGATTCCCCCCTTGACCATGGTGACACCTTCTTTATCTCTAGGATGTCTCGAGTATTCCCCTTGTCATGGTGACAGCATCTTATCTCTAGATTAGAAGGAATGCCCCCTTGAGTTAATGGTGACACCTTCTTATCTAGATGTAGAGGATTCCCCCTTTGTCATGGTGACTACCTTTCTTATCTCTAGAGGTAGAGATGCCCGCGTTGTCATGGTGACACCTAGTTCTTTACCTCTTGATGAAGAGTATACACTCCCTTGTCATGAGTGGATATCTACTTCACCTATAAATGTTAGAGGATGTCCCCTTATCATGGTGACAGAACATTTCTTATCTCTGATTAGAGGATCCCCCATTGTCATGGACACCTTCTTATCTCTAGATGTAGAGGATCCCCCAATGTCAGGTGTGACACCTTCTTATCCTCTAATGTAGAGGATGCCCCTTGTTATGGTGGACACCCTTCTATCTCTTAGATGATAGATGATAGCCGCTGTTTTGTGGTGACACCATCTTACCTCTAGAGTGTAGAGGATGCCCCCTGCAATGGTTGAACACCTTTCTAATCTCTAGAAATGTAGTAGGAAGCCCTTTTCATCGTGATACCTTCTTACCTCTAATGTAGCAGGATATGCCCCTTGTCAATGGTGACAACTTCTTATCTCTATATGTAGAGGATGGCCTCCTTGTGATGGGACACCTTCTAACCATCTTCTACGATGTAGAGGATGTCCCCCATTTAGGTCATGGTGACACCTCTACTATTACCTCTTAAGCGATATAGAGGATGATCCCCCCTTTCATGGTGAAACCCATTTCTTACTCTAGATGTAGAAGGATTCCCCCTTGTCTATGGTGACAGCTTCTTAGCTCTAGTTGTAGAGGGATGCCCCTTGTTATGGTTGACAACCTTCTTCATCCCTAGATGTAGATGATTCCCCCTTGTCATGGTGACACCTGTCTTATCTCTAGATGTAGAGATGCCCGCTTGTCAATGGTGACACCTTTCTTACCTCTAGCTTATGGAATACCCCCTTGTCATGGTGATATCTACTACACCTATAAATTATAGGATGAGTCCCCATTATCATGGAGACAACCTTCTAATCTCTAGATCTGTAGACAGGATGCCCCCTTGTCATGTGCGTGAGCCACCTTCCTCTAATCTCTAGATGTAGAGAGATGCCCCAATGTCAGTTGTGACACCTATTCTATCTCTAGATGTGTAGAGGATGCCCCTTGTTAAAGGTAGACACCTTCTTCATCTCTAATGTAGAGGAGGCCGCTTGTTTGAGCGGTGACACCATCTTACATCAGATATGTAGAGGATGCCACCCTTGTCCAATGGTGAACAGTCTTTCTTATCTCTAGAGTGTAAAGGATGATACCCCTTCCTTGTCATGGGATTACGACGTTCTGATCTCTCGATGTAAGAGGATGCCGTCCTTGTCAACGGTGTACACCTCATATGCTTTAGATGTATAGGAGCCCCTTGTCAATGGTGACACCTTCTTATCTCTAGATGAGAGCGAATGCTCCCCGTTGTCATGGTGACACCTTCTACTCTCTAGATGTAGAAGTATGCCCCCTTTGTCATTGGGTGGACAGCTTGGTTACCTTGTCGTCTAGAGTGTAGAGGGACGCCGCCCGAACGTCTCAGGCGTTGGTAAACTAACACATTCTTATCTCTATATGTTAGACAGTATGCGTCCCACCTTGATACTATGTGGACCAACCTCATTAAATCTCTAGAAGTAGAGTAGTGACACCCCCAGATTATGTCATGCGGTGAACAAACCTTCTACCTCTATATGTAGAGGATTCCCCCCTATGTCATAGGATGAGCAGCTTGTTTATAACCTGCGTGATGTAGAGAGGACGCCCCCTTGTCATGTGTTGACACCTTCCTTATCGTCTAGGTATGTCAATGTATGCTCCCCCCTTATTATCTTGAGTTGAACGAACACACCTCTTCTTATCTATCTAGATACTAAAAGATGCCCCATGTCCTATTGGAGACCAACCTACTATCTCAAGATGTAGAGGATGCGCCCCTTGTCATGGTGACACCTTCTTATCTCTGAGATGATTAGTAGGATCGCCCCCTTCTAGCATGATACACCTTCTTATCTCAGATATAGAGGATGCCACCTCTGTCATGGATGACGACCCATTCTATATCTCATCAGATGTAGTAGGTGACCCCCCTTTTACATGGTGAGACTCACCTTACTATATCTCTAAATATAGAGCGATGTCCCCTTAGTCATGGTGACACCTTCTTATCTCTTAGATTGTAGAAAAGGATATCCCCCTATGTCACTGGTGACAAGCTATAGTTACCATCTAGAGTTAAGGACCCACCTAGATATGTCATTAAGGTGACACCTGTTCCTATCTCTATAAGTGAGAATAGGTCGCCCCCTTGTCATGGATGACGACCTTTCTTCTATCTCTAGATGAGTATTGAGGATTCCTCCCTTGCTACTATGTTACACCATTTCTTATCTTCTAGATGTAAGGATGTCCCACCATTTGTCATTGTGACACTTTCTTACCTCTAGATTAAAGTATTCCCCTTGTGATGGTGACACCTTCTTATCTCTAGATGTAGAGATGCTCCTTGTGATGTGTGACAGCTTCTAACCTCTAGATGTAGAGGATGCCCCCTTGTCATGGTGACACCTTCTTATCTTTAGATGTAGAGGATGCCCCCTTGTCATGCTGACACCTTCTTTTCTCTAGATGTAGAGGATGTCCCCTTTTTTTTGTCATGGTGACAACCTTCTTTATCTCTATATGTAGAAGGATTCCTCCCTTGTCAGGTGGACACTTCTATCTCTATATGTAGAGGATTCCCCCTTGTCATTGGGGACACCTAATTTTTTCTTATCTCTAATGTAAGGATTAGCCCCCTTTTCATAGTGACACCACCTCTTATCTCTATGATACTAGAGGAAGCCACCTTGTCTCACATGATGACACCTCTTCTTATCTCTCTAGATGTAGAGGATTACCCCCTTTTCATCGTGAACCACCTTCTTATCTCTAGATTATAAGAGTATGCGCCCTTGACCATGGTGACATACCCATTCTTATCTCTAGCGATGTAGTGTCGAGGAATTCCCCCTTGTCATGGTGACAGTCGTTGCGTTTACCTTCTAGATATAATGAGGCGATTGCGGCCCCCTTGTCTCATGGTGACACCCATCCTATAATGACTAGATGTAGAGGTAGCGCACCCAATGCGTCAGTGGTGAACCACCTTACTTATCATCTAGAAGTAGAGGAACCAGCCACCCTTGTCATGAGTGAACCACCTTCCTTATCTCCCTATACATTAGAGGAATGCCCCTCTGTCATGATAGCGACACCTTTCTTACATCTCTAGATGAAGTAGGAATGACCCCCTTGTCATGGTGACACTTTTCTTACTCTCAAGATGTAGAGGATGTCCCTATGTGATGGTTGACACCTTCATTATCTTCCAATATAGAATAGATGCGAGCCCTATCCTCTGTCGATTGTGTGACACACTCTCTAACCTCTAGATGTAGATATCGATAGCCCCCTTGTCAGGTTAGACACACTAACACTATCTCTTTAGATGCGAGTATGATGATGTCTGCCCACCTGATGTCCATGTCTGAACTGTGACCTTCTTTTTCCTAGAAATTGTGAGGATGTCCCCTTTGTCATGGTGACACCGTTACTTTACCTATAGATGTAGAGGTATGGCCGGCTCATTGTCAGTAGACACACCTTACTTTTACCTCTAGATGATTAGACGAATGCCCCCATGTCAAGGTGACTAAGTTCCTTCTTAACCGCGCATAGATGTAGACAGGCTAGATACTTCCCCTCATCATGATTACAGGTCTAGGAGTTAAGTGATCATAGGCGATCTTGTATACTGGTGCCTCAGTCAGCAATATTTTACTATGGAAAATAAATCACTGTTCCTAAAGTTCTTGCTTTTTTCCAAACTGAACCACCCCAGGTTTGATAGCCTTGGTTCTGCAATCCACCCACTCCTCTGATAACTTGTTGCTTTTCCTCCGGGGAATAGTTGTCCTTTTCCTATACATCAATCCAAAAAGTAATAATTTTCCTTCAAGTACCAATGGGATTTGCCATCAAGTGAGAAAAAAAAATTGGGTCCCTCCTTGGGGTCCCCCTTACTTGGGGGGGCCTTTTGAAATGTCCTTATAGTGGAATTTGGGGGCCTTTACCCTCCATTTATTTAAATGGGAGTTCTGAGTACAGTCGAGCAGTCGTATAGGGCTGCACTGGGAACTCCCTTTGAAGTGAATGGAGAGAAACCATGTGCGACTACATCCTAATTCAGAGCGGGGAGTTTTGGAGAACTGTTTCTGAGATAGTTGTGGATCCCAAAGGTTTGACCCGCACCTGGGCATTGATGACAAACCCCACGATTTTGCCATTTGGCTGTGTGGGGACAACCCCTTTGTGTATTGTGAAAAAACCCATAAAGGGAAAACCCCATCGGCAATTTTTTTCTTTTTTGTTTTTTAAAGAAAGATCCGACATATATTCTTTCTTCTTAGTGATTTTTATTTTCTGACTGAATGTTTTTTTAATTTCGTTGTTGATATGATTACGGGACGGTTTCTTGGAGGCTTTTAACAGCATTTAGAGAGATGCTTTACAGCAGCCACATGGACATAGGAGCCTGTGAACAGGAACAGACCCATTGACTTCTATAGGAGAGTGTTGTAGACATAGGAGCCTGTGAACAGGAGCAGACCCATTGACTTCTATAGGAGAGTGTTGTGGGCATGCTCTGTGACCTGGGAAGAAGTCAGTGTGCAGGGAGAGGGAGCTGTGACATCTCCTATTGTGACTGTTGGATCATGTGTTATCTATACACATTGGTGTCACCTTTCAGTGTAATCCTGCCTGTGCTGATAATGAGGAGACTGCGGAGAAGTGATCTCTACAGAACAGGAAGTGTCAGACTATTATTAGGCCTAGTGGCCAAAGTGAGAACTGCAGGATTTCAGAATTTTAAAAAAATATTAATAGTGAGATGGAAAATGTTATAAAAACACAACCAAAAATTCTTAAACATATGTGTTTAACATAAAAAACATGAGTTAAACAATAGGTAATTTTTAACGACACATTCCCTTTAAGGATGTGACCTAGGTTGGGAGGCAATCCGGAAGCCGTAACAATTTTACTCTTCCATCAGTGAATCAGCATAAGGGTATGTACACACGGCGTAATTACGACGCGCATTTCGCCATGTATTTGCGCTTTAATACGGACGAGATGTGCGCCGCAATTTAAGTAATCCATAGCTCTCATAGAGAACTATGGATTACGCCTCGTCCCCCCGCGCATACAATATGATCGTATTGTAAGCGAGGGGAGACAAGTGACATGTCACTTATTCGCAGCGCGTATTGCATGTCTATGGGGCCGGCGGGCTGTCACCTCCCCCTCCCCCCCGCGCCTCAGGAGTACGCGCTCCCAAAGCACACAATGTATTGCATCGTGTGAACATAGCCTAAGGGTTTGATATTTGCAAGACAGTTTTTATTTTTAATGGCCCTATAGTTGGGTTCATCAATTGCATTGAAAACCTTATTAACTTTTTGGGGAGAAACACGATACAACAAAAAGTCCACCATTGGTTTTTAGCCGTTGTTTTTATGCCGCTCATCAGTTTCTTTATTCTGATTACGATGAAATGTAAATTTATATCGCTTCTTGTACGTTTTACTGCTGCTTTTAAAAATATTGTTACTTTTTGTGTGGCCGCATTACAAGGCCCATAACTTTTTCTTATTTTTTTTGTCGATGGAGCGGAGCAGGGGCTTGTTTGTTGCAGGAGATTTTATTGGCATCATTTCGATGTATATAAAACTTACTGATTCATTTATATATCTTTTTGGAAGACGGCTGAGCAGCGTTAACTATGTGGGAAAAATAATAAGCTAATTTCATGGCATAAGTCGCCACAGAGGCAGCAACACCTATCATGTATTAAAGTATTAAAGTAAGCGGGGAGTTTTTTTTTTTTTTTGTTTTTTTTACTTGTTTTATGTTTTCAATACATTTTTTGATGTTCCTCTATGGACCTAGAACATGGGATCTCCTAATAACCCTCAAGGGGTTTTGCCATGAAGTAAAATAGACGTGTGAAACTCGCAAATTAGATAAAAAAACATTTTCGCCATTCATCATTATTAAAAATTCTGCAACATTTTTGCTTTAGCTGCTCCCTTAGTGATCCGTTGTTTACAGCTCGTCTGCAGGGGATACGACCAGGGCTGAGAGCTCCTCACTCCTGGCCGCACATGCTCAGACATCACCACTCCTCTCAGGCAGCTACTGTCCATCTATTCCCTGCCTAGTAATCACACACACTCACTGCTGATCGAATGTTCAACTCCAAGTGCTGTCATTCTACTCCTGTCCTCTGACTCATTAGTAATCACACACATTCACTGCTGAGCGAGTGTTCAACCCCAGGTGCTGTCATTCTACTCCTGTCCTCTGACTCATTAGTAATCACACATACTCGCTGCTGAGCTGGTGTTCAACCCCAGGTGCTGTCATTCTACTCCCTTTCTCTGTACTCATTAGTTATCACACACACTCACTGCTGAATGAATGTTCAACCCCAGATGCTGTCATTCTACTCCTGTCCTCGGTACTCCTTAGTAATCACACACACTCACTACTGAGCGAGTGCTCAACCCCAGGTGCTGCCATTCTACTCCTGTCCTCGGTACTCCTTAGTAATCACACACACTCACTGCTGAGCGAGTGTTCAACCCCAGGTGCTGTCATTCTACTCCTGTACTCTGTACTCCTGAGTAATCACACACACTCACTGCTGAGTGATTGTTCAACCCCAGTGCTGTCATTCTACTCCTGTCCTCGGTACTCCTTAGAAACACACACACTCTCTGCTGAGCGGTGTTTCAACCCCAGGCACTGGCATTCTCCCCCGGGTCCTCTGTTCCCTTAGTAATCCCCAACACCCCTACAAACTGGTGAGTTTTTAAACCCCCGGGTGTTTGTCCTTTTAACCCCTTTTCCCTCTTTAGAAAATCAAAACACACTAACTGTGAAGGAGTTTCCCAACCCCCGGTGCTGCCCATTCTACTCCACCCCTTTTGAAACCCCCTTAGTAATCCACACACTCACTGGGGAAGGAGTTTTCAACCCCAGGGGCTGTCATTCTATCCACCCCCTTTTGTACCCCTTTAGAAAACCACACATCACTGCTAAAGGAGTGTTCAACCCGGGTGTGTCTGCACAATTTGCCCCATTTGTTGTTGATTCTTACAAAAAAATTACAATTTTATCTTTTTTAATTTTTAAAGCCTGAAATGTGGCAAAATTAAAAATTTTCAAGGGGGCCGAATACTTCGCAAGGCACTGGAATGGTGTAGGGGTTAAAAAGGGTAATTTGTGTGCTGCCTCTTGAGCAGTGTGTGTTTGAGCAGTGTTTTTTACTGTTATTTTAGTTATAAATTAATCTTATATTTGCTCTTCTAATCGAAAAATTTTTGGGCCCTCCTCTTGCCCTGTAAATATGTGTTTTTGGATAAAAATGCCCCGTCCTTTGTTGATGTAACAATTCTATTGCAAACAAGAAACATTTGGATACTTTTTGTTGACCAGAGCAAAATTGTCACAAAATACTGGATTTTTAACCAGAACATTCATTGTAGATAAGAGATTTCGGCAGTATAATGTTTCTATCCTGATTCTTGCTTCTACCGATCTCACTTGCTCTGATCACCTTCTTACCAGTCCTTTAGTTTCTGTGTCTACTATAGGGGATAACCCAAAAGCTACAACCCCTCTAATAGAACCCTCATCTCTATTGGATACTGAGGCTAGGTTACACTTGCATGGAGTTTTTATTAAAGGAGTTAGAAAAATGGACCCCCTTTTAAAACGGCCCGCTCGGGCCCTACCCAGTGACTAACCTTGGTTTCCCCCTTGTTTACGGAATAAATAAAAACAGAATGCAGCAGGGGGGGGACGAGGGTAGGCAGAGGAGGGCGGGCGCCTAGGGCACCACTTCATTCCCCGGCGAAAAGGAGGGAATAGGCATGGGGGGGCTGAAAATTTTCCCTTTGGGGGGGGACTTTGTGCCTTATTTTGCCCAAGGACCGAAACATGGTCCCCGCCCTGCTTTTGGCACTATTTTTTCCCCTCTTCCCCAAAGGAACTTTACGAAGGTTCTGAACGGAATCTCCGTTCTTGCTTTTCTCTCACTCTTTTCTTTCTCTGCCTTTCTGCCCTAAAAAGTAGCCCCGCCCCTCTGCCCAGGGGCCCCCCATGCAGGGGCCCTTGGGGGTTTTTCCCGTTCCCCCCCCGTGCCCGTCCAACAATAGTCAGGTCAGAGAGCTCATGCAAAGAGTAATCCCTGCTCGGGAAGCCTCAGAGTGACCATGTTATTACACAAGCCATATAATACTACAAAGTTCCCCCGGGGGAACAAAACCCCCTACCCAAGGTTTCCCCTTCCCTTACAAAAAAAAAAATGCACTTTTTTGGCCCAAAAGGCAATATGTTAAGGGAAGGCGGTAGAAACACCAGAAATAGGCAAGCAAGGCAGAAAAAAAGGGAAAAAAAACAACAGTCCCTTAAAAACCCCGTAACAAAATGGGAATTTCCCTGAACCCCAAATGGTTGAAGGATGTGTGGCGATGCGCTGAGTCCAAAACACCCGACTTTATTAAGCCCCTACAAAACCAAATGGTCAGGCAGGCTCCAACTCCCCCCAGCCCCCCTCCGCCGGTTGCCATGCATGGCCCTATTAAAAAAAAACAGAAGCCAGCTCACCCCCTGGCATGCACGGATCCTTTGGTCACAGCAGGAAAGCCCAAGTGTAAAATTTGATAGCACTTCCAATGGAATGAGAAAAACTTGAACTTTATTGAAACTTTAAAAAACGGCATGTACTGCGGAAAGTATGAAGCTGAGCGTTTGGGGAACCAAAACCCCATGGGATGCTATGAGTAAGGGGGAGTTTGGTCTCTCCCAAAGCGTCAGCTTCATATTGTCCGCGTATATGCCTTTTTTAATGGATTATCAATAAAGTTTTAAATTTTTATCATTCCTTTTGGGAAAGGGGATCAAATTTTACAAAATTTGTGCCCATTAAAATTTTGCCATTTGACAAATTAAATTTTTTTAAAAAAAAGTTAAAATAAATTTTCACTATTCAAAAATAAGACCCCCCATGACATTTTTGTAATTATTTTATTATATTTTTCCGGCAACATGAGGATCTACCCGATTCAAGTAAAGAGTCGTGCCCGGCTTGTAAACACAGGGGGATGTGGTGTCCCCAAAATAACTCACACGCCCTCAAGTCTAAAACCCTGGGCAAAAGTGAGGGCACCCCTAAATACAGCAAAAGTGAGTACAACCCCCAAGTGACAACAAAAGTGGGAACCCAAAATGCAAAAAAATGGGAGGGGAACCCCTTAGTGAAACAAAAAAGAGGAACCCCCCAATTCAAAAAAGGACTGCACCCATAAGGGGGCAAAAAAAGTGAGGACACCCCCAAATGCAAAAAAAAGTGAGGAACCCCCAAATGCAACAAAGTGAGTACCCTAAGTGATAAAAAAAGTAAATACAACCCAAGGACAAAAAGGAGTGCACCCCAAGTCCAACAAATAAATAACCCCCCTAAGGGACAACAAAATGAGGGCACCCCTAAGTGATAACAAAATAAATCACCCCCAAGTGAAACAAAAGTAAAAAACATCCTAAAATGACAAAGGACAAAATGTGCCCAAAAATTTTCATTTTCCCCCCCACGCTGTCATGTGACTCTTAGTGTTACAAGGTTCATGTGTTTTAAAGGGTGAGCAGGGG